>CM060965.1:149099373-149279373 GCA_030765045.1 Tenodera sinensis | reverse complement strand
CTGGAGGACCACACCTGTCGTTGGTTTACGGGTCACACCCGGCCTGACCGGAGAATTATCAAAATGAATTCACCGACCATATCCTCTGATTACCAATCAGAGGGGCGTATCACATGCCATGACAGGTCAGCATGTTAGGGTTTAAGATTTTATAGAGAAATTAGAGAAATGGAGAGGTTGGAAAAATAAAGACTCCCTAGCCCTCAGGGAACCCTAATAGCATTGGGGCCAGAAGAGAACAAGAGATGACCAAGGTAAAGTCAGATAGAAAAGTTACAGTGAGGAGCAAAACACCCAGTAAGTGGAAGTAATGTTCTGCTCAGCTTGGGTACCTTGTGGTCGCCATTCACATATCCCCTAGATGGAGACACCTGAGTAAACAACTAGAATGTTAATGTGACAATTACGTGGTGAAATGCTGAAGTCCTGATTGCTTGTAGTATGTATTTGTTGTAAATAATTTTACATCATCATTTTTCGTCAATAGTATATAGTATATAGTAGTCGTCAATAGTATATCAAGTGTTCATGCCTGAATATGCCCAGATATGCACTATAGGTGCGATCTTTGTTTAAAATGATTTTTTTGGTTGTTATTTAAGAAAGATACAATCTAAATTAACTTAAATACATTATATTAGAAATAATTTTCTTCCTCGTGCTTTTCAGGCCTAGAATTTAGTAGCAGTTCTCTGATAGATGTCACTAGCAGCTCACTACTCAATGTGCATTATGAATATTTCATTATCTGTTATTCAAAGAACAATTTATGTTGCACTATGAGAGGTTATAATGTGAATCATAAGAATGTTTTCCTTCTGACTACCAACCTAAAATAATATTCTTTTAATTCAAATTTCTTTCCCCTGCTTTCTACACTTAGTTTTGTTAATTGTCGCTCAAGAATTAAATATTTCAAAACAGCCTTAACCACCCAAAAATGTTTAAATCTCGTATGGTACAAATACTAACTAGCTACATCACAAATTTTATTTAAAATAACTTAAATTCATTTTTAAAAAGATAAAATGGAATGAACTGCCATACATGTTTTCACGGCGATTATACAAAATATTGATACAAAATACAATTTTTTTTTCACTAATATTTGTGAAGTTCAAATATTTGTAAATATAATGTGCGACATAGGCCCCCATCATCTCAGTGACAGCAAAAATGGACAAAAAAAAATTGATGCGGTATTACCCGCTCCTCTGTTCCACTATTCTACGCGGGATGCTGCTTTCAGGTGATTTCTACTCCGGCTGCTCTGGCATGTGATCTTAATTCCTGAGTATGCGTGGGTGTTTGCGAATAAAACCAGAACTCTCGTTGAAACACTTTTATTCTCACCCAAAATAAGAATGCGTGAGATTTGCCGATCGCTATCAGCAACGTTAAGTCGTTACTGTGTCTTTACTAAGACCGAAGATTGTTACTGTTAAATATAATGTGTCCTCACACTCGAGGATCCGCGAATGCAAGTCCCGTGACTGAAGTGCTCGCTCGGAGATCTGGGCGACAAGTGTAGTGACCTGCTCCGTGCGGGTTCTGTAGGGCAAGTCTAAACGACCCTTTCTCTCCGGGTTCTGGAGGGCAAGTGTCTGTGCGTCATGACGCTATGTCTTTCACCCCCTTAATTACCTCTCTAGTAGCAACAGGGTTTCGCCCGAAACTTCCCTGGTCAACACACCTGCACTACCGATTTCCAGGACAACTGGCCTTAACAGTTATTTCAGGCTGACTACCTGACGCTTACCCCTAATGACTTGTCTGTAACATTTCGTGCCTTTTGACAATTTTAACCACAACTAATCCCCCCAGATCTCGTACCTTTATACATGTAACGATTTTAACATTTTCTGATTATTTAATTCCGCCATGTGATGCAGTGTTATATACATAATTATGGCATTCACAATTTCGGCTTCAAAATACCAAGCACCCGAGCTCAAAATCTGTGAAGTTTTAGACATGAAGGAGTTAATATTTTAGGCATATATAATGCTACTAAAATACTACTTCGTAAAAATTATTCATTTTTATTTGTATACTGAAGGTTTCTGTCAATCTCTTATAACTTGCTATTTACATTAAAGATTGTGATGATTAATATAATCTAAAAGGTTATTTACAGAAAGCGATCCTCCTTGGTATAAGAACGACATGCTAGCATTTGCTTCCCGGCTGCCTCTGGACTGATGGTTAGCATGCTAACTTTCAAATCCAGAGGTCACGGGTTCGCTCTCGGCTGGAGGATGGGAACCGTTCTTTAGTTAGGATTATTTCCCATGCTCTCTGGAAGTACCAGAAAGTGAAGGTAACGTTTATAAAGGAAACCCAAAGTTGCACGGAAAGTAAAATAAGTGAACATCATTGTCACTGAGCAATTGCTCTACATGCAAAAATCGCCCATATAACTTTAAAAGTAGTATAAAATCTGCCTCCCGAGCTCGCAGGTTCAAAAGCGGTGGAAGGCGTTGCATTTTTTGGGGCATGGCTTCTTTCGGAAGGGAACTAAAACCGGTGGTCCCATGACGTAGTATACGACGCCTATAAAAACCAAAAATCTAATAAATATAGAGAAAATAAGAATTGATTCTTCTGTCTAGCTATTGTCACACATGTGCACACCACGAGGGCGTATAGGGGAGTAGAACAGTCAAATGTTTAGAAGGCAGCTCCCTATAAGTGAAAAATTGCTACTAACAACGGCGAATTTCCTCACTCAATGTCACAAATACTTTTGTGTGACATATATTATAAATTTTAAACATGTGCATCTTCCTGCAGTAAATATCTCTTAGAGTTTTTAGTTTTCAGTCGTACAAAATTATAAAAAGTACAATGCGAATTAAAGGTACAGGAGATTCATCTACATTTTGTCTTTCTGTCAATATCTCAAACATCCATTTTTGAAAAATTAAAAGAAGTATTTCATGTAAAAGATGCCTTGACTACGGTGATTTCAAGAAAATTTTCGTGTTACTTGAAAGTTGGATCCAAGTATGAAGTTTGATGTTACTTAGGTATCTTTTTGAGTTTGCTGTACGACACAAATATACATACACATCCTACTTACAGATGGATACATTAAAGACTCTTTGTCTTTGAAAGACCTCAAAATATGTATTTCCAAAGAAATCTTATTGAATTTTTAAATGAAATACCCTTCATCAGCTGCACATATGTGTTAGGCACAGTAATGAAATAAAAAATTGTATGTGTTGCACTCACATGACTTTCTCGGCTCTTGTACTATTTTTACAAATTCTTATTCCTGTATCTTCTTCGCGTTAGTTGAGATAAACATTTACAGAAATTATTTTATAGCTTATTTCCTTGTGGGCACAAGGAAACATGGAATACAGTAGACTTTGAGCGATACTCAAGGACTTTAAAGTTTTCAAATTTCGTTGTCTTTGCAAGGTTAACATATAAAAATGAATAACGTTGTTCCATTTGACGGAAGTATGTTTTCCAAAACTCGAACAAATAACAAGGTATATCTCCGCAATGGTTCGCTCTACAACAAATTTATTTCGACATAAACTGGGTATTTTAGCAAGACCTATATTTTTCGCACAGTAAGATTTGGTCTATCTCTTACGGCTTACCTGTTATACAAAAGTCATCCAGAGTAAATACGACTATAGGGGCTATAACCAGAAAATTCAAATTACACATTTAATTTGTCATAAAAATATCTCAAACATATGGCATTTTAAATCGTTAAGACATTTTCAAGAAAAAAAAAATTTCAAAAAATATTCCATGTAAAAAGTAGTTTAGGGTGAAGCAATTTTCTTCAAAATCTTCGTGTCGCATCCTTGAAAGACGTTAAATTTAAATAACAATTTTGGTTTTTAACCAACTTCGCGCGCGCGGACCTTTTGCTAAATATGCTTTTATTATTTTTTTTATTTATTTACTTATTTATTTATTTATTTATTTTTTTTTTTATTTTTTTTTTTTTTTGCATTCAGAGGGCCTCAAAACATACATTTGCGTTGAAATCTCGACACTGAATTTTTGTATGAAATAAATAGTAGAGAAAGTAAAAATGCAGAAGTATTATCAGAGAGTTCTCCATTTTCAACACTATTTAGTGCATCAACGATATTACAAATAACATACATTAATACAAGAAAAATCTGACGTTTTGCACTCATGTGTATTTCTCTACTCATGTGAAACTATTCTTATAAACGCATATTCCTCTACTTTATGTTGATTGAAATAAAAAATTGTATACATTGACTTGTGGATAATAATAATAATAATAATAATAATAATAATAATAATAATAATAATAATAATAATAATAATAATAATAATAATAATAATAATAATAATAATAATAATAATAATAATAATAATAATAATAATAATAATAATAATAATAATAATAATAATAGTAATAATAATAATAATAATAATAATAATAATAATAATAATAATAATAATAATAATAAAATAGCTATTTCATAGACGGAATCCTGAAGAAAACCCAAAAATGCTTACTAAATGGCAAATGTTCAAATAATCAGGCTGAGAACTAGCCATGTTAAAAGTTATTCACATATTTACAGAAAGGAGAATAACATTAGATCTCTTAAATACCAAGAACCACAGCATTTAATTGAAGAACAAGAGAACAGAGAACCAGAACTGGAAAATAGAATTCAACTGGATAAAGACCCACGCAGAACACCTGGCGAATGAGACGGAAGGCCAACACGGAAAGGAAGCAGCCCGATCCGAGGAAATCTGCAGCAAGATACCAAAAAATGCAGTGAAAAGTGAAATACAGTATAACAGTTTAGTAAAGTGGGAAAACGAATGGAACATCAGAACTAAAGGGCAAATCACAAAATAATTTTTCCCGAATCTAGCTGACTGGTTAAAATTGAAATTAAATGTACCCAGATTTTAGGACTATAGTAACAGGACATGAAAACATCAAATCTTATCTACATAAATATAAAATAATAAACCCACTTTGCACATGTAACAAAGACGAACAAACTATATATCACTTAATATACAGTGTCACATTGCTTGATAGAGGAAGAGACATTCTAAAAGCGGCGGTTTTAAAGACAAAATTGGCCAGTGAAAAAGGACAAACTAGTGCAGAAATGCCAGAGCAACTGGCTCAGATTCACTAACAGTATAACGTTCGAAAACTTGGAGTGAAACAGATTGTTCATACTTTGTCCACCTAAATTGCACAAATTCCTGCAAAAATACAATTTGTATGATGTTTTTATGTGGTTATAGAGTATGCAGCTTGTAAATGAAACAAATCTCAAATTTCATACCTTACTGCTAATTGTCTTGTGGATTCAAAGGGAACTTCGGAACACAGTAGGCTTTAAACAATAGTGAAATATTGTAAGAGTTGGTCGCTATGTGATGACATTGACATTCCAAGCCGTGTGTGAGAGTTGAAAATACGAATAACTGCTTTTCGTCTTCAGTAAAGTGCATGCTTTGGAAAATTCAGACAAATAACAAGGAATATCTCGGAAATAGCGCTGAAATCTTGATATTGAATTTTTGGGTGGAACTATACCTAATGAAGCAAGTAAAAAGGACATGGTGTTTAAGTTTCCGTCAGTAAGGGCTCATTAACAATCAAAATAAAACATTAACGTAACAACTTGACACTTGGACATAAACTTCACGTGATGTCTTCACGATGACAAATTCAAACATAAGTAGCAGCCAATCGCAAGAGAGCGTAAACAGATCAGCTATTATGGTGAAGTACAAAACGACCAGCGATGAAAGAGGGTATGTGCATGTACTAAAATGAACAAGGGCTGGCTACTCCGTTAAATAATTGAAACTCACAAAAATAAACTAGAATGACAATTTGTTTTCTGTTGTTTCTATATATATGACAATAACTGGCTCGTGATCTTACAGAAAGTGTGTTGGCGACGAAAAATTTTGATAGGAAATGACACAATATAATATGATAGGAATCATTCCGTGATTGGCTAGTTCCTTATGTTTGAGGCAGACAAACTTTAAAGCTTCTCAGTTTTTCTTTAACTCAGTATTTACTAACGCGATCCATTGCAAATGGTGCCACTACCATAATAATATAGCTTTTAAGCCTACGTTATGCTCACGCTTAATTTTCATGACACTGGGACCTAACTGCTTTGTAAAACGCATGCTTCAACAACAAATGAGAGAGCATATGTGTTCACGGTCACATGACATCGCTTGAACTGGAACTAATGACATAATCACATATCCTTGCAGTGTTGTCCCTTAGCACTATGATTAAGCCATAATTTTGCTTGCAAATTAGAGTACGTTTTCAAATGTGAATTCATATCAGTACGTGATAAGAATGCATTCGAATGCCTAGAGATACCTGCATGTCTACTAAGTTATGTATTCATGGACTGCTCTTAGCGGTGACAGACTTTGAGTTGTTGCATTGCTGGCAGATTTCAGTGAATTATCAGCATTATCCAAAATGTTAATCATCATTAATAATCCATATCAACACTATATAAACTCTAGAGTATGTTGAAAATTATATTCAGCCAATCAACATCACTCTGATACCTACTGGGCAATTATTTGTTCTAAGTGTTCCAATATCAACCTACATACTGAAATTTCTATTGCATTTTATTTTTGCGAATGAATAAAGTTATGCTACTGCTATAGAATACCAGCTATCTAATGCAATACACGCGTTCTCAGTAGACAATTATATGTATGAGATGTATTAAAGTCATAAAATAATATGCTGCATAGTTAGCACCTTTAGATGTTCTTATGATGTAAGACACTTTAAGGGAGATTTGTATTAAATAATATGTGAGTTCAGAGATGGCCGTTTATTCATACTGTGACGCCGGGTTCGGCGCAAAACAAAGAACTATCGGGGCCAGGCTGCTTCACGTCACATGCCAGGCCGGCGAACGGGTAACGACGTTCACGACCAGGTGCCTCACGTAAGTGTGTGTGAAAGTGACAATGAAACAATGAAAGCGGCTATACAAAAGGGGTCTTCAAGAAATATCCTGCCGTGTCAACGGTAGCACGTTTGTGGAGTTCGAGAAAGGTTCATGTGACGTCATTCCCACTATATATTACTGCAGAAACAGCAGTGAGTTTGTTTACGTTACAGACAGAACAGGGTTGCCAATGTTTAAAAGTAAAACTACCGTACCGGCCACAAAAATTATAGATTTGGATTCAAAATTATCGTACATCATAAACCAAATTCTATAACAATAAATGTATCAGTATAACACTTATGAAAATGTAATAGTATTGATATTTATGGTATCCACTTACAAGACTGATGACCTAAAGCAGTATTACAACTTTAGCACTTATGTTACTCGCACTATTCATCTGAAAGTTCATCTTCCTCAACTGTTGCAGCAGTATACAAATTTGTTGTTGAGATAAACTTCAACATCTTGTAGATTTTCGGACCCACCACATTCTTTCATAAGCTGAGACGACCGAATAAGTCCATTTACCGTATCCAGCGCCAATCTGTTTCTAATTTTGGTTTTTATTAAACCCAGTTTGGAAAAAAATCTTTCACAAGAAGTGTTTCTGTGGGGCAATGAAGTCACTGACAATGCCACCTCCGCCAGTTCTTTGAAATAAGTATTTCCACGTGTGTTTAACAGCACTCCAGAAACTGCCAGGTTCAGGTATGTTCTTTATTTCTTGCTGAATATCACGTATTCCGAGTTTTCTCCATTGATCATCAATTTTCTCAACAGTGCTTCATTGAGATTGCCAAATTTGGGCACACTGGCAACAAGAGGTTAAGGGTAGAAGGATCAGTAGGATGTGAAATGGTTGCCTTAGAGGGGTAGAGACACATATGAGGGCAAAAGTGATGTCGCTATTTGTAATTAATTTCATTTCGCTGGCGTGACAAACCAGTGAAAATAATATTTCGCCGGTATCGAAATTATCGTATACCCCCATAATTATCGTAGGATTGGCAATGCTGAACAAGAGTCGGTTAGTGTGTTAGTGAGTGAGATAGCTGTGCGTGTGTGTGTCGTCGCGAAATATACGTCGGTCGTTGTGAAGAAGATACTAACGTGCGTCGATTGATTGCACCGACGTAGTGAATGTATGTGAGACAGAGAAAGTGAAGAAAGACACTGAAAGGACTGAGTAGGGTTACGGAAGTAAAAGTTGTGAGTTGTGATAGCACGAATGTTTATGTTAACGACGAGAAGAAAACTCTGTATTTGTGATAAAATTGTAGAGGACAAAGTGATAGAAAAGTAACCAGACTTCTTTTGTTGTCTTTGCCACACTGGTGTCAGGAGGTGGGATTCGTCGAACTGCCGTTTTGTTGCAATGCTTATAGATGCATTTCTATTCTCGTTAGGGTATAGACAGTTATGGCTTTCAGGAAGCGAAGGAGGTTTTCGGTGCCTCAGTGCACAGGTCGTTTATCGTGTTTCTGGAAAAAGTACACGGAGAGCGACAGATCCGGAACCGGAAGACTTAGGCAGAGACAGGATCCCTAACTCTCCAGATATTGCAACTTGAAGCTGAAGGAACCCCACAGACCTATCTCTCCCTACCAAGAGGTTCTCTAAGAGTCTGTTCCAAACCAAATTCCAGAGCAGATAGTTCCACTAAGAAACTCCAGCGCCACACACCTCACCTGCTGACCACTCGCCGATCGTTATATCCTAAAATATAAAAATAAAAGAAAATTACAGGAAATTGCGGATAGGAAAACTCGCAGCACTACAATAGAATCCAGCTCAACCTTGGTATACTAACCAGGAAAAACTGTAAAGAACCTCAAGGTCAGAGACACAACGGTATTTGAACCCGGAACCTCCTAAATGCAAACCTCACTGCCGTAACACTAGTTCGATAATATAGGCAATTAACTCTCTTTCATATTCAAACAGCACTTTCTCTGTTTTACTTATGTGGATATTTTTTGCCGACCAAAATCGGCATATTTTATGTTTTATTCATGTTTTATTAAAATTTCTAAACGCTTTAGGACGTGAACGTATATCTTCATGAAGAAAGAATAACTTGTTTACAAAGTTGCTACCTTTTTTGTCCCTGTACGCTCAATATAAAATGAGCAATATTTCTTACGTATGAACCATAAAAAAATGGAGACTTTAGTTGAACATGGGTTGTAAAAGCTATTGTATACTTTAAACATACATTTTTATTTCATCTGTAGATTAAGATATTCTCTTAAGGATATGAAAACAAGTTGTACATGACAGCAACTAAATAAAACACCAGTTATATTCCACAACCTGTAATTATAGATGCAAAACAGATTATACACATTTGGAGAGCGACATTAATAAATTTAAGGCCTAAAATAAATAAAAATGTCACCATAAAATTCTATAAAACGAGATTTGTGTAGGATAGAGCAGGACTAAGAAAATGTGTATTTTTGTGCATACCGTAGAGCATGTTGATAAGTGCAAAGAATCTGTGTTTATCTCAAAGGAAAGGTACAATTCAGCAGCAGAAAGAAAACATGTAAGGAACATTTTTCATTAGATATTTGAACTGTAAGATTGCATCCGTTGCACAGAAGATTTCTATGGAAAAAGAAGCCGTAAAAGAATCTTCTTGATGCCCACATGGTGACATTAGGAATCCATCTACCGGTGACGAATCTTACTACAGGAAATCTGTAGTAACATCTGGTATTTTAATGAAAAGCGTTAGAGCCGTTTTTGGGAGAATCAAAACTTCGAAAATATTTCCTTGTAAAGAGTAGTTTGGACTTGGAGATTTTCTTCAAAATCTTCGTGTCACATCCTTGGAAAATGCTGAACGTAAATACAATCTTTGGTGTTTAACCAACTTTCCGTTTTTGAGTTATGCTGTTCAGAGGCACACGGACACACCTGGGACCTGCTTCCAAAATGCTCTTTCTTATTCAGGGGATTGCAAAACATATATTTCCAGTAAAATCTCTTTATGGAGTATCTTGGTGGAATGCAATACCTTCTCTGCTACTATGTAGGTAGTAGAGAAAGTAGAAATAAATAAAGCTGCACAGTAGGGAGTAGCAATCAGTGTCCAATGACAAATGTTTAGTTTACCTGAAGCGAGTAGGATGCACAGCTATTGGCAACTAATTATAATTCATTATGCACGTACACCTATATGCGTGCACAACATCTTGCTGGAGAACCTGTTATTGCCTACATGTGCATGAGAAAGTTGAACCAGGGACCGGATGAACAAGGTTATCGCATGCTAAAGAAGTAATTTTTAATACCCGAAGGTAATTTTCCTGTATTATTATTTGTTGGCAAATAGCTGTTGCATTGTCTTGTGTTGCTTTCATCCATTCGTGTTCATAATCTATTATGTAGCATTTTACTTATGTACAGTTACTTTTTGTATAACTTCCTGTTATTTTAATTACTGAGCTACCCTGTATGTTCGTTCTAAAACTTACATTTCCAACATTTCCGGAACATTATGTTAATGACTCTCCATTACTGTTACTTCCAAACCATTTACCCCTGTGACCTATGAGATATGAAGTATGACAAGGTTCAGGTGGAAGGCTTAGAACCTCAACTTATTGAAGACCTATTGTATTTATGCCCCCCCCCCTTGGAGGGAGGGGTGAAGTGAGAGGAAACAGAGGCGGCCGGAACTTGGAGGCACAATGGCAGAGGGAAGAGTCCCTATAGTTTTCAGATATGACAGCTCCTATAATCGGCTCCCCTTACCTCCTGCACACTTACGTATCCCACTTGGGGAACCGGAATTTGAGACCTTCCCCATTTCGGATAATCGAGGGATACAGAAAGCACCCTTTTTCCATGCCATACAACGCCGAGACTACCGCCGACACTTACAACCCTGAAGCAGCAGCACACGATGGTGGTGACATATGTTCAAATTACTCGTAGTCGGTCTGGGTGGCTCAGTTGGTTAGACGCAGGCCTACTGATCCCAAGGTCGCGAGTTCAAACCCGGTCCAGGCCGATGGTTTTTAAGTGTGCTTAAAAACGACAGCTCCATGTCAGATTTACTGGCATGTAAAATAACTCCTGCGGGACAAAATTCCGGCATACCGGCGACGCTGATGTGATCCTGGCAATTGACAGCGTCGTTAAACAAAAATACAAAAAAAAAAAAAAAACAAAAAAAACTCGTATTCACATTCATGTTAGGATTAACCAAATAACGATGCAACACTAAGAACAAACAATACGAACAGTATGATTGTTTCAATTTAATGCTTACAATTCACTAACGTTCCTTGTGGTCGAGGGCTAAGGACGTTTCGGAAGAGAAAACTCTGTCGAGAACAATAACTTTTTAAATAGTATTATAAATATGTGAGAGGAGTATACTGTGACACAGCTATGAGCCTCGGTTATTGCTTAGGAGGAGCCGTCCAATCGACCGACCGAGCGATTGACTGACTGGTTGAAGAGATAAGGGGAGATAAGTCGGAGTAGTTTTTTTCACCCGGTGTCAACAGCAAGAGCGCTATAAGAGATAGCTAGTTTCACATCCTCGAACTCTCCCGAAAACTACAGCGCCTAAAATATTGTGGTGCCATGGCGTCATCACTGATTGTCACAAATCATGACGGCACGGGAGATGTATGAGAAGTGCCTAGCTCAGTAGATTACCGGCCAAGGGAGGCTAGAAGAGTTGTAAAGGGTGGAACTTACAGATTTACAGGCATATAACTCTGGTTCTTTGCAGTGAAGCTTTAATTTACGTAAACATGGTTCTTATATTACGTTGCAACAGAAAAGATTGACAATAGCCAGTGGTAGACAATTGAGACCTATACGGGCCGACATTCACCCGGCCTCAATCAAACCCGAGCCCAAGAAGAGGTTACTTTCCCACACTCATCAAAGCTCTCCAATCATACAGGAGATATATCACATCCTAGTATCACATCTGCTTTGAGTTCAGGCACTACTAAAGAAATATTGCCATTCAACTCGGCTCGGTTCCGACTGTGTAATTCTGTTGTCAACAAAAGTTTATTATTATTATTATCATTATTATTTTTATTATTATTATTTTTATTATTATTATTATTATTATTATTATTATTATTATTATTATTATTATTATTATTATTATTATTATTATTATTATTATTATTATTATTATTATTATTATTATTATTATTATTATTATTATTATTATTATTATTATTATTATTATTATTATTATTATTATTATTATTATTATTATTATTATTATTATTATTATTATTGTTGTTGTTATCATTATTATTACCATTATTATTGTTGTTATTACTATTATTATTATTATTATTATTATTATTATTATTATTATTATTATTATTAATATTATTATTGTTATCATTATTATTATTACCATTATTATTATTATTATTATTATTATTATTATTATTATTATTATTATTGTTTTTGTTGTTGTTCTTTTTAAGAGTTCATATCGAAAAAAGAGATTGTGACCTTGATGTTGGATTAATATTAGTTATGGGTGCAGATGTTCAATAACTAGGTCTGTTCGACCTTGGAAATCTTACATGATCTGAGTTTAAACCGGCGTGAGCCTCATTATTATTACTATTACCATTATTATTATTATTATTATTATTATTATTATTATTATTATTATTATTATTATTAATTATATTATTGTTATTATTATTATTATTATTATTATTATTATTATTATTATTATTATTATTATTATTATTATTATTATTATTATTATTATTATTATTATTATTATTATTATTATTATTATTATTATTATTATTATTATTATTATTATTATTATTATTATTATTATTATTATTATTATTATTATTATTATTATTATTATTATTTGAAACGTGTCAGCAGAATAATCAGACAGAATTCCTAGTAAAGAAATGCTGCTATTTTTGTGCTATTCTCAGAATATCAACATTGTGGCCAAAATATATTATAAAATACATATTTTTTACCTCTTAATGTTCAAGCACAGGCCCGACTCGAGGCCGACAAATAGTTTTCAAATTAGACTTAGCCCAGCCCGAGGATCGGGCCCAGGTCCTTGGCCCAAGCACGTGCTTACCTCTACTAGACAACTGTTAGTGTAGATAGATATGCAAAGATAGTCCGGAGATGCATCTTGTAAGTTTACGACGCAACACCAAAGGAGCTTCATAACCTTTTTAAAATGCAGAATGGCAGGGTCCTCCTAGCACGTGTATTGGCTTCCCATCTACGTCAACAATTGGGGACTTAAAATATCATTATCACGTGGTGAAACAGCTGCCGACGGGAGCCTACGATAGCTACGTCAGCAGGACCGTCTTCACGTGTTCGTGGAGTAAAGATGTGCTAGTCACTCTCCCTTAAATTCACATAACATGCAAGTGCTGCGTCAGATTCCTGGAAATAACTTTTACGAATTTTAAGAAGAACAGTAAGGCTTTATTGCAAAAAATTATGTCCCGTATATAACGATTCTATAAAATTACAGTTATGTAAAAATACTTCCTATATACCTGCAGGATGTTAGGGATATGGGTGCAAATATTTTGATAAATAGTATCTTAATGGTATCCACTTCGATGTGTTACTTTTTCTCTTTGGCCTACGTTTTCCTTAATTTTTTGTATAGTCGTAGCTGCACCGGGAAATCGACAAAGCATGTGAAATAGACTATCCTTTTGTTACAGGCCACTGATGTAGATAATTTGGGGTCATTAGCCTCACAGGAAGCATAACTAAATTCCAACACAGTATTCGTTCCGACCATTCTACATCATTTCTACTTGAAGTTACTAACCAATCTGAATATATACTACTCTTAATAAGTAAAATTTAAGTCCACAAATAAAACAAATATAGATGTAATATTGTTCATTACTCTGTCCTCAGTTACCAGTACAAATATCTGCACTTTACTCCTAATAGACTGTTTAAGTGAGCATTCTTAAGAATCGAAGCTAAAATAGATTATTCTTTACTTTGATATAACTACTTGTATGATCCATATACAGGATGATTTAGAAATTCTTTTACAAAGTTTGTGGATGGGTTTCTTACATGAAACAAGAAATAAAGTTCATGTAAACATGTGTCCCAAAATGCTGCTTTTTCGATGTATTAATGAAAGAATATTAAAGTGACACAATCTATTTTTTTTGTCATTGTGAGCTTGTTAAAACAAGCTCATATCGAATACTCAAAATGTTCTCCTCTTGCATCTCACATGCGCCTGCACTCGTTGCACCCTGTCAAACGCTTCCTGACAGTGTAGCATGTAAGAGAAGGAAACGTTGAAGACAGACTGAAGTCACTACATGTAAACAAATGGCAAATGTAAGCAATTATCTATGGCAACACATCGCTATCTACTTGAGGTGCAATGAATCACAACCTTCTATGGATGAGTACTTAAATAAATAAAGTTGTGGGTTTGTCTTGGAAAGTCATTGAACGTAAATTTTCATTAATAAATCGATAGATTAATAACGGGAAAGCAAAGCATTTTGGGACATTTGTTTATATAAACTTTTTTCTTGTTTCCGTGTAAGGAACCCAACTTTCAATTTTTGTAAAAGCATTTTTGAATCAGCATATATAATGATTGGTTAGTAGTGATAATAGTATAACATTCCCTGAGAGTTCATATAAAAAAAATCTGATATGTTGCACTCACATGACTTTCTCCACTCTAGTACTAACCATTCTTACACTCTTGTTCCTACATCTTCTTCGTGTTACTTGAGATAAACATTTGCAGAAATTATCTCATTATTTCCTTGTAGGTCCAAGGAAAATATGGAATACAGTAGATTTTGAGCGATAGTCAAATCTTTTAAAGGAATATCTCCGAAATGGTTCACTCTACAAAAAAAATTTTATTCAGACATAAATGTTGTGTTCTAGCGAGATCTACATTTTTTTTTTTAATTTGGTTTATCTCTTATGGTTTATCAGTTATGTGAACATCATTCAAGGTAAACAGGACTACATGAGCCATAGCCAGAAAATTCAAAATATACATTTCATTTGTCATAAAAATATCTTAAACATATGGCATTTTAATCAAAATCGTTAGTGTTATTTTCGAGAAAATCAAAATGCTCCAAAACTTTTCCATGTAAGGGGTAGTTTAAGGTGGTTGAATTTTCTTCAAAAGCTTTGTGTCATAATCTTAAATACCAAGTTTGGTTTTTAACTGACTTCTCGTTTTTGAGTTATGCTGCCCACAGACACACACACACACACTAACACACTCACGGACATTTTTCTAAACACGTTTTTTTTATTCAGAGTGCCTCAAAACATATATTTCCGGTGAAATCTCAGCATCGAATTTTTGGGTGGAATACAGTACTTCCTCTACTTACTATACGTAGTAGAGAAAGCAGAAGGAGATTGTGACCTCGAACATTGAGTAAATGAGATACATAGTAGTTCTTGATGAGACTAAAAATGCTGTTCTAGGACTGTCTCGATAATAATGATGCACAGAGAGTGCTGCTAGTGCGAGGTCTTGTGTTCGACAGCCCATCGAGTGAAGCGTAAGGAAAACGACTGCATCGCGTTTGTTTCATTGCATAGCTTTAGGCAAGGAAAAGTGAAGAAGCAGACACAACATTTAATGGCGGTTGATACTTTACCAGGGTTATTCTTTCTCTTCTGTGAGCAAATTTTGTGATATTTATTTCACCGTTTTTAAGCCTGATTTCACAGCGTGTTTACTGTACAACATCGCAAGATGTGGCAAGCCTTTGATTGGATTTTCTGTTGACTAGTTAATCCTGCTACCCCCATTAAATTTTGTGTCAGCCATAAATCATATCAGTGAGTACATGAATCACTCCAGTGAAGTGAAAGTTAAAACTGCACAAAGTCACAATACTATATCTCTATATAATATTATATTTCAATCTTGCTCATTAATATTCCACTGTAGTTAGGGGCATTTTAAATAGAAAATATCACAAGATCGCTTCAGCTAACAGTGATTTTCGATGAGATAGCCGTAACTTTAGTAACGTCCATGTACTTCCGGGCAAACAAACGTGCAGAAGCCTGAAGTGACATGGTTATGTGGAAGCTTTGCCAGTAGGGACCTCAGGAAGCTAGTCCTTACCGTGCTTGGCTACCGCAGGGAGGCAGGTAGCGTGTCAGCACGATAGCATGTTTAGTTAGGAAAGAAACATGTAAATTCCGGCACGTCACGTCGCGTAGGTACTGGTGCTAATAGCCTTAAGTTCAATTTTTCGGCAATTGGTAGTTTGAAAACCAGCCCCCAGGATCCGGTGCTTTAGGATCCCCAAAAAGTCTGGGTCCAGACATGTCTGGTAGTAGATGCCCCATTTAGCCGCTTAATTATTAGATGCGGAGAATATCGTGAGTGTCTGTTACAGTCGAAGAAGCACGGCCTACCATAAATTCCATTTGCTGCACGCACGCATACATACATACAGAGCTGTATTCAAATTATGACGCCTGTTAAATCATTTAGGAACTAGGCTTTTTATGTGAAGTAATTAACAGCAATTTAAAGCATCAAGTACTAATAAAAATGCAATGAGTTTATCATTTAATATTTGGAAAAATGATTTTTGAAATTTTCAAGGCCTACAAAGGTCTCTCAATGAAGAAAGCACTCCATAGCTTTTGAACTAATTTGGTAGAACAGATTAATTCTCGCATTGATAATTCCAAATTCTGTGGCAGAGAACCTGTGACGGAATAGCACAACTGGAGCAAAGCTTACTGAGAGGCTCTTGCATCCTCTACCTCCGTCGTGATATACAGGGCAACATGAGCAGAGAACAGCAATGTGGGTGGCATTTGGTCAGCGTACTGCTTCATTCTGGCAGCTACTTTTCCATCTAGCAGTCTCTGAACTGATCCCCAAGGTACACCAGGTATCCTCTATCAGACAGGGGCAGATAGCTCCGCTGTAACGTATAAGGCTCGCATTCATGACATCATGGGTCCGACTTCTATGACCGATCTTCCTAATCATGGGTTTTTCGGGGGTTTCCCGGATTGGTAGGCAAATGCTGGGAAGGTTAATTAATTACATCTCCTGAGTTTCTTGTCCCTCTATTTCACCTCACTTCTCATTTCACTCTACCTTTCATCTGGTTGGTGGTTTCAGGGCCTTAAGGTGCTTGCTCTCGTAAATCCTTATCCTCCAGATCGGGGGTGGTCTCTGAATCTGGGCTTCCCCAAGGGATCTAGAGCCCGCAGCGAGTCTGACCTGCTGCCAGGAGTTCACATCTGTAGTTGTTAGGACCCTGCCCTCTGTTGTGTGTCTCCTCAGGACCACGCTCACCTCACCCTTCCCTCCGGGGGTAGCCCCGACAGCAGCATAGGCATAGAAGATTTCATTGGTCGAAGTGCTAAGTCCCCCTCCGAGCCTTGTCTATCATATCTATCCTGTACCACGGCTTGCAGGAAGCAAAATATTATCGGTATCAAGTCCGAGCTGTGCCTGCTTCTGTGGTGTGGTGGTAGCGCGTCTGCCTCAATTCAAGAGGTCCCGAGTTTGAATTTAGTTTAGGGTGAGTGATCCAGAATAAGGTTTTTCCCTAGGTTTTCCCTTATCCTGAGAAGACGTATGTCGGGTTTCTAACTTCTATGGACCTCGGGCTTATTTGAGCACCATCTCACTAATCTCATTCATTTATCGTCGAATAATACGTTGGAGGACGTTAATATACATGAAAAAGAGCTCGTGCTCCAGGCAGCAACGCTAGCTCAGTGCTAAGGGGTGGCTAGTAAAGTATTTTAATTAAACTATATTTACCAGCCCAGGAGATAATTGATCCAGAATCTCTGGACTAAGATCGCTTGACAATAGTGGCAATCAAATCTAGTTTCGTTGTTGCCTAAGCGTACTCCGTATATTATTATAGAATGAAAGTCCAAAATGATTAATGTGCGACACTGCTTCCTAAGTACCCGTTTATATAGAACATCATAGGTAGAATGAAGCTGATGGTCAGTAAGTGTCTTCTATTAATTTACTTTGGCAACAGTCAGCTGTTGTGAGCAAAGTGGACTTGCAAAGTCTTTGCAGTTTCTAAATAGTATGCAGTTTTCGCTCATTTCCGATTTTTCTGCTAAAAATTGGTAAAAAATCAATCAAGAAAATTAAAAGGTTTCTCAATATTGTTTAGAATATCGGAAATATTCGTTGAAGTTGATGAGTGACAACTCTCAGATTACTTACATTTAGAAACTGGAGTTTCAATATTATGTTAATATATTAAGCAAAGAGAGCATGATAGAAAAAATTAAGTTGCGAATATGTTTTATGAAACGAAAGGTAGCCAGTAATATACTACGCTGCATGTTACTATCCGACATTTTAGTCATGTATTTGTTATTCGATTGTGCATACGATAGTTGCGCCTTCAACTTTTAATATGTTGTCTTCGACACAAGATACAGAATATGTAGGTTAGAACCTTTAAAAACATGGACTTCTAAAAACGGAAGACACGTTGAATTTATTAGAATGTTATAAACAATATTAACCTAGTTACTAAATATAGTAGCTTTATTTTATATACGGGAATCAATAGTTTCGCTTTTAGCTGCGTGGGGGTGAGCGCAGATAGCGAAGTACTAGTTGCTATATGCGGATCTTTTGATTGGTGGATAGCAGTGTCATTATGAAGAGGTGGATATAATGAGGTCTTTCAGTGGCGTATAAGTGCTACATTATGGCATGGTCGAGCATACAAGAAGTAGGTAATTGAAATACGTAAACCATGTTTTAAAATGGTTACGGCAATTAAATAACTTTCAAAGCTAGTTCAAAAGCTGAATTCAGGTATTGCACACAGCACTGCATGATGTTATTCACCTCTGTAGAATAATACAGTTTGTTGCTCAGGCGGTGGTCTCTGAGTCTCACACTTGGTGGGTCCTGGGTTCGATGGCATTGAGCTGACCTCTCTAATCTTGCTTTTTAAAGGTTGGTAGCCGAATGCTGGGGTAGCTTACATCCTACCACGAATTTTCGTCTCTCATTTCACTTCATTTCGTTTCAGAGCAGTTCCTTCCTGGCATGTAACCTTCTGCCCGAGCCTCTTCGTGTCTTTAATGAGGACATCAAGGTAACAGCTGGAGATGCTTAATCTAGAAACGTTAAGAACATCGCTGAGCTGCGCCTGTCACCAGAATATTCCGCCACTTCGTACTCCGTCCTACAACTTTAGTCCAACTGGCCTAGCATGGCCTCAAATGTCATCTCGGGAACTGATATAAAGAAACATTTCTTTTTCAGTCTTGGAAAGTACAACGTTTTGTACTGATTACAGTGATTGTTTTAGTGATGGGATGATTTTCACTTAGGTTGTCACATTGCCATTTGGAATTTGAGTGTACTGTCATGAAAACTGCAAGACTAATTCACGAAGTGAGTTGATGCTAAGTTGATGCATGATATGCAATAATGCGTATAAGCAGAAGTTAGACACTTATAAGAGTAACCGAAGATCATGTCAAACAAGAATCTGTGGGAAGAAAGTGGTCAGCATGAGAGAGATCAAATACAGAAAGTGGAAATGAACTGGGCAGGTGCCAAGGACAGACAATGAAGATATCTCCAAACTAGGAACCCTTGCGGAACAAGACTACGAGTAGACAGATCTAAAATTACGGGATCAGAACAGAAGTGAATTACACAAGAGTTGGAAAGAGATGTAGACCTTGTGTGGTTTATCAAGGCCTTAGAGGACAGAAGCCACATCGTCATTTATTCTGTGTGTGTTTGCTGTAATTCTCTAAACAATGTTACGCTACTCTTTAAAATGATTTTTCAGGGATTCTCCAGGATCCACATATGCAGCTTATGGGGTACTTCCTGTAAATATTATAGCTATCATTAGAACACCTAAAAAGCTTATGCATAGCGGTCAAATGTCGCATTAAGCCATTGAGAACACATACTTTGTTCAATTCATAGTATTTTACCCCTTTTGCAGAATGTCCCCCGAAGATCCATTTAAAGTTACATATAAAAGTTGCATTCTGTAGTTTTCCATGGGACACGATTGCGTGTTACAGTAGTTTCAGAGCTGACATAAATAATGTGACAAAATGACAAAATCAGTCCGGTCACTTTATTCTGTTCTAGAATTGTATCACAAATACACAGTTTTCTTCTCGGCGTTAACACAGTCTACAGTCTTTCGTACTATCACAACTCACATTTTTTTACTGCTCGTAACCTTGTCTCAATCCTTTCAGTATCTTTCTTCACTTTCTCTGTCTCTCATACACTAACTACGGCGATGCAATTACTCGACGCTTGTGAAATCATCTTCCGGATGTAGCTGTCGACGGGCCCTTAAACCCTAACCACTCACTCACTCACTCTTCCGGATGGCAGATGTATCTTTCACGACGACTCACAAACACACAGATTTCTCGCGCTCACTGACATTCATCGACTCATGTCTGTAACTCAGTTCTAAAACTCATTCGCTCTGTTCTTCTCCTGCCTTCTTATATACTGAATATGACGTCACAGGACCTTTCTAGAGTTCCACACACGCACGCAACGGGAATGACTGAAGTGGAAATTTCGCGAACGTTCTCGACATCGTTTTTGTTTCTGCTGCCTCGATTGTTGACAGTCACGAACGTACAGAGTCTCGTTAGGCAGCCCGGCCCTGAACGACTTTGTCCAGGCACGGCATGTGGTGTGTAGTAGCTTGGACCCGTCCATCCTTTGTTGGGCACCGAGTCCGACGTCACAATAATTTAAGTTAGAGTCGTAGCTATATAAGGTAGTAGATGGTTTTCCTTAAAATATCTGAAGGTTCTGTTTATAACTAATTACTCGAATTTATTAAATATGGTATACACTTAAGGTTAGGCTGGGAAAGAGTGAAAATCGCCTGACAAGAAGATAATTCACTCTAAGACCAGAGAAAGAGGATAACCGAGATTAAGATGGGAAGATGGAATAGAACTAAAATTCTGGAGAAAAAAATTGGAAGAAGCTGGCAAGAGATAAAGATACGAGTAATTTAAAAATGCATCTCAAGTAGACTAGGGCGCACAAAATGCTGTAGAGCCCGGGATGATAATGATGCACTAAGATCAGTACAAATAGTTATAAGTACAGTAGCATTCCATGAAATTAACCCAAATGGGTACCCGTGGTCGTTAAGGCAGTACTCATAGTGGAAGTGGGCGATTCAAATTCCATCTGAACCTTCCTTCCATCAGATTTTCCTCAATATTCATAACCGGGGAAGTACCCTGAACTTGTGACTTTAGTTCGTTCTTCAACGAAGTTGAAGGAGTAGCAGGAGTTCATTAATTCGATTTAGTAAGGCCTTTCTAGATTGATTATTATATTATATTAGTAATTTCTGTTTTAACAATATTTATATCTTTAGGAGCTAACTTTGAATATGATTTGAGAAAAATGGCTTTATCAACTTTGAACGTTTTCTTCTCAAATTTCCTTTCCCAGATTTCCTTACCTGTGATGTCATATTAATAAGCAATGGTGTTAAAAAGCAACAAGAAATTAGTTCTATGGAATTGCTAATGTCAAATCTCTAATATATATATTTTAGTTTTGTTTTATTTCTTAAGAATTTAAAATTTTGAAAACTAAGTTGCACACATCACGATTTCCCACTTGTTTCTCTAATGTCGCAAAAAGATTGGTTATAAGTTGCAGGATCAATGTCATCAAGGTGCTTGTGTAGGAATTATGCTTAATTGCTTTCAATCTGCACGACCACTAATACATTAATAAATTAAAATGCATTTTCGTTATATATACTTTTCCCCTCTAGCTCCACTTTCACATTTCATTCACACATACAATGGTTTAATCATAGTCGTTAAATTACATAGCCGTTGACACATTTATGAATCAATAAAAAATAACGAAGATTTCTTTGTGTGTAAGGTTGTTTCTGCTGTGATATACTCTGAAAATCTTCAAATTGTACCTTTAAAAGACCTGAATTTGGTGTATGTCCGACTGCTCCAAAAATTGCACCTTTTAGAATGCTCCATAAGGCTCAAAATCTTAAACCTCCTGAGAGTAAGAACAACCACTTTGTAGGTTGAAAGCAATACTTCTGCCTCATGCAAGCACTAAAATAGTATGCTATAGCATTTATGCTTATGAGACTTCAAGGATTTAATATGCCACACACAATCTTCACAACTGTCGGAACTGTGCGAAACTTTACTGTTTCAATAAATTAAGAATTGCGCTTAATTGTTGATAAATAGACGCATTTCAATATATACGATTGTACATGTCGCAAAACTAGATTGAGAGATACCTGCTTTGGTTCCTCTTACACTCGTATATATACAAATACATTTCCTTTAAGCGCAATTCTTAATATCCCTGAAGAAACTGATCTCTTTTTATAACAATGTTAAACATGAAATAGATCTGAAAGCTTTAGGCGTTTACTGTGAACACGGACAACGTTAAGCTCTAAGGAAATTATCCACAGGCATAAACAGATATAACGTGAATACTCAGCCTTGCCCTAAACCACGAATAGAAGAAAGAAAAAAAGGAAATAAAAAATGGTAGCAATCCCGAGGCAAAATATCGCAGAGAAAGGATTTCACCTCATCATCATAACCTGTTTAGCACGAAATTATAGGAAAGGAAAAACTGCAACCTGGCGCCGTTATGCAGCACCGCATTGCAGAAATTAGAGGCGGTTTTTAGAATAAAGGGACCCATTCTGTTTAAAAGTAATCCTTAGCTTATCTAAGCACATAATATTTATGCAACTGATGTATAATTTGACTGATTGTTACACGAGTATACCATTTTTACGAGTGTTACAATGAAAAGATTATACACGTGTCACATACAACGTCTTATGCACTTTTCAGCACTAAAATATGTAAAAATAAGTAATAACTTTCAAATTATAATATATCAGAAATCAGAGATGTGTCAGGTATACATAATATGGTTGCTAAGCAGATGCTTCATTTGTTTCAACACTAAAGCTATGTCCCACGGTCCAACTTTTTTGACCAAACATAATGCATCCATTGGAGTTGCACAAAAGAAATAGTGCGTCACACTATGACGCATTTTGGTACAAACAAAAGACAATTTATGTAGCAAGCGGGAGAAACAAACATGGAAGACGCAAATATTAATTTAGCGATTGCTGAATTACGTGAAGGTTTTGGATATACATTTCTATGAGTCACAGTGGAGAGAAAACATGTATTAGAAGTAAACGACGTTGGTGGACAAGGTTATCGTTAGAAATAAGAGAACAAGGCACGGGCCAAGCTATATTGGGTTTACGGGAAACCATCACAATTTTCTGTGAATTGGCGAGGATTTATTTCTTAACCTTTTGCATCGTGTTGAATGCAAAATTACATGCCAGTACACAAATATGAGACTATCTATTACAGCGCGAAAGAGGCATGGAGCAATTGTAATGGTTTTAGTCTTAGAACTGGTGGGCATGAGATATGAACTCATTTCATACCACAAAATCTAAACATATTCTCAATTGGATTTCTTATTATTTATGAAATATAGCTATGTGATAACCATCTCAGTATAAGTTGTTAATGCTCATCTTCCAGAAAAAAATTAAACGTTTTATTAAAATAATCATCACATTAAAGGAACCACGAGCCGTATATAGACAACAGCGGACTACACTTTGCATTCCCAGTTCGACTAATTGTTAGTTACAGACGCTGATTGGCCATTTTCATGTTGCTGGATGAAAAAATTAGATGCAACTCAACCCCATTTGATACAACAGATTAGATTTAAAACATATGATAGAAATTATGTGCAACAAAATTATTGTATCCAACTCTCGATGTCTCACGATGCACTTTTGTTGTACTCAATGCTTTGGAAAAAAACTTGGACCATGGGACATCGGCTTTATAGAGGAAAATGGAAGGTAATGATAAACCATTGAAAACGTGGATTATATTCCGCTTGATATTTCGAACGAAGCCAAGAGTGCAGAGAGTTTATTAATTCCAGAAAATCAAGAATGTTTACGAAAAAGAATATGAAAATATGCTGGATGGAGAAACGAAAAATGCGTTAGTTTGCGAGAGTGAGGATTTCAGGTTTCTTACACGCACATTGGAGAAAATTATGTTGTAGCGATGATGACATCATTGCTGTCTTGTTTCCATGTAAATTCGTTATTAATTTTCTGGTACTGGTGACAGAATGAGGGTAATTTCTCACGATTTATACCGTCACAATAAGCTACAGTTTCACAAACTGGTCTTATTATGTACTACTTACTGAACCTTCAATACACATTTACACAATTCATTGTAAGTAAGATGGGTACAGTAGGCTAAAGCGATAATCTGATTTTTAAAAAGCAGATCGCTGTGTGTTGTCTTTGAAATTCCTTGCTCTCACGAGCGTGAGAGAAAAAGAATAGCGATTTACCGTTTGAGAAAATTATGAGCAGATATTTAAAAATGTTAACTACTAATTAAAAACACTTCCAAACTGGTTAACGCTATCAAACATTTATTTATCATAAACTGTGCTTTAATTGTTGTTTGTTTGTTTGTTTGTGGGTTTAAGGGCCCTCAACTTCTAGGTCATCAGCACCCTTAAAAAATCCATGCAAACTGTGCTTTAGTGAAATCTAGTCTTTTGTGCAGTAAGATTTTTGTCTCTTTTATAGTTTAGCACTATTTAGAATAGATCACTTTACAGGATATTCTCGGGAAATTCAATATGTGGATTATATTTAACACCTTGTAATATTTTAATCCGTTAGTAATTTTTAAGAAAATCTACGTAATGGCTCATTCGGGGCGGAGAATTTTCTTTAAACATTTCTTGTCTCATCTCTGGGAGATGTTGGACCTAAATAACACGTTTATTATTTAACCGCCTTTTAGTTTTTGGATTATGCTGCTCACAGACACACGACACAGAACATACAAATGTCCTTTTTTATCCAGTATACCTCAAAAAGTATATTTCCGTGAAGTCTCAACATTTAAATTTGGATAGAATGAAACAGTATATACACTTAATATAGGTAAGTAATAGAGAAAGTAATAATGGGAAGTAATCAACTTAACGAAGCGCCTGAAGAAATGTTTACAATTGCTGCTATAGTACTGAAAGCACCAATGGGGAAATTACAACTACAGTGTTAGAATTGCTGCAGTGCAGGTTTATCATCAATTGTGCTGTAAGTATGGGCAAATGATACTGAGCGAAGTGACGACGCAGTAACATGTGTGCGGGAGGTCGCGGGTTCGATTCCCGTCGAACGCGCTCTCTGACTAAGGTTTTTTGTGGTTTCCCTTTGGGTGCTTACCGTAATACGTACATGATGTCCTTTCTATCATTTCCCATTTTCCCCTTTATTGTATTTTTTTTTTTAAACCGTGGAAGGGAAAAACCCAGTTACAGGTGAAGGCCCACGTGCAATGGCCAAAAGTGTGAGGGTCCCTGCGTCTTGAAGGGGGAGATGTAGCCACTAAAAACCCCTCCACCTATTAGTTACAGCCATTGTTGTGTATTTTTGTGCATCATCGTTCATTATTCGGGTCCCGCATAGCACCCCAATTAGTATGTAAAACCTACTGCATTGCATTTGCTTCTCGTCTTTAAGGTGTATTCGTAGTACAGGGTGGTGCCGCATAGATGACGCGGATGCACACATTGTAAAGAATACCCCCCGTGTACACCAGAGGGCTGCCAAGTCGACTGGTCGCTTGCTCGCTCTTTCTGGCGGCTCCAGCAGAAAAGTGGGTCATCATGCTTGGAAATGTCAGGGACTTCCGCGTGTCTCTGTGATCTGTCTACCTGCGGCGTATGGCCTCCTATGGTTCTCCCACTTCATCCCTTGCTCTTGTTAGTCTGTGTATGTCGCAGTGCACCAGATATCCCCCTCTGCTGACATCCTTTATGGGCAAATAGTAAAATGTGTTGCTTTGAGTATCCAGTGCACTTTGAATGGGTGATTTCTGATGGTGAAGATAGCGGTGGTGGATGATGACCCCATGTTTATCTGACCTGGCCGGTAGTTCTATTTAATTGAAACTTATGTGAAGTAGATCAAACGTCTGCCACACTGCCGTACTGGTTATTGCAATCTATTATCCATCCGTTTAAGTTTCACTTCTTCCCCTTTCAGCAAGAATTACACGAACATCCAACTGCAAATATAATTATTCATTTAGTCATTCCTTATGTCCTTTAATGTGTTAAAACTTAAAACAGATGACTATTCTAAGAAAATAGCAAGCATTAATATTGCGAAGGCACATATGACTGTTGTGTAAATTTGTGTGTGTGTGTTTGTGTGTGTGTGTGTGTGTGTGAGCGCTTGTACGCGCGCGTGTGTGTGCTAGAGTGTAAAAGGAGTAATCAATCAGAAAAATAACGAAAAAAAAAAAAGTCAGAAAGTGTCGTTGCCAATGTTTATTCCGCTTCGGCAGAATGTTTCGCGTTTATGGTAGGTCCATCGCAATTGTATAAACGCTAGAAGGGAAAGAAGTGTATAGCAGTATTATACCGAAGTTTTACTCAGAACATACGTGATTTCAACCCTTCACTTCTCATTTCAGTCTTTGCTGTTACCTGTTAAACCTGGAGGAAGTCGCGGTCATAGACCTCTATCTACCTGACGTTCTATATACCCTCGTTTACCTGTTAGGGATTGCTTCGAACAATATATGGCTTTCATGCGAAGGAATGTTTCTAGAAATGGAGCTTTGAACACCAACTTCCTTTAGCAATTTGTAACCCGTCTCGGAGCAGGCTTATTTTGTGAAAATCATGCACATTTTGGTTCGCCAAACTGTAAAAACATAAGGTCCAATTGACAAAATTAAAAAGCAAGTAACTAAATTTTATCACTATTATAAGGATAACCATTAGTAAATTCCCCGTTTAAACAACACGAAAGGTAATTTTAAACTAATAAGACAGAATTTGAACCAATTCTTCTTTCTCTAATTACCAATCGCGTATGGAGTCAAATGCCTGTCGAGGAACAGAGAATCTCTGAGAGAATATCCGAGATTGGCGATCAGCCCGAATGCCTGGTCAGAAAAGAGTGAGTAAGTAGGACTTAGGGGAGATGATACGAAATGATGGTGAAATGGATGAAAGAAAAGGTGATTATGGAGCAATTAGTGGAATGAATGATGAGGTAAACTAGAGAATTTGGAGAAAGATAGCGCTCAGATGCCGTGCTGTACATCACAAGTCCCCTGGTGCACCATTTGACTATGGCGCCAGTTTTTTGGCTTGATTACAACACACATGATATTGCGTTTCTTGATTTACAAGTGGTAAGTTGTACTTTCCGTATAAGGCAACGTCTGGATACGCATCAAACATCAGGAAGGTTAGACCCGATTATGAATAATAATCAGGGAAGCAAAATACATGGGAATGGCTGAGATTAACGGATGATTTTGTTTTATGTAGAAATGCCATTCCACAGCGCATGAGTGCTGTGCTACTCAGCTGTTTTCATTATGTTCCAGTATTCGTAATTACATCGTTTCTCTACGAGTGCTAGGGCCATCGTGAAAATATTTGAAGGAAAATTGGGGGTATGCAGGTTGCAGAAAGCTGTAAACACTGTGCAAATGTGACAAACATAACAGCGATATCACACTTCTAACCCTATCACACCACTATTAAAAGTATTAAGTAATTAGACTATGTTTTTCAGCACATTTCTCCTTACCTATTTGTTATTGTAACAATGTTCACTTTTCTCAATTATTTGTTTCCTTTATAGCCTACTATAAAGGTATAGCAACTATAGCCTCAATTATACAAATTTACCAAATTACTAATAAACGAAGGATTTCACATGCTTCCGGACTAAGAGGCGACAGAGACCAAGGAGAGTTTTACAACGCCGCTGATGATGCTTGCCTCGAAACGTCTGGGAGTGGAAAGAGGCCCAATGGACCACGGCCGCTTAGTCCGGAAGTATATTTTACTAATCACCAAATTACACTTATTTAAACTCTTTTTACACAAACTTTCTCAATTAGCCTTTCAAACTCTAGAAAGTTATTCTTGCCTCCTTGGTAATCAGACCAGCAAGGATCACCTAATTTATGGGATGCTTTCTACATAGAAACTCGAAGCAATATCACATTATTTTTGCAAATGTGTGTGCATTTAAGTGTAGTGTACTACAAAATAAATAGTGTAATTGTTCATTACAAGCAAGTAAGTGTAATCAATTAATTATTTCCTTTGTTAATGACACTGTCGATTGCCAAGATCCTATCAGCACCGCCGGTGTGCCGGAATTTTGTCCCACGGGAGTTCTTTTACATGCCAGTAATCTACTGACATGGGGCTGTCGTTTCCAAGCGCTCGTAAAAATCATCGGTTTTGGTCGGTTTTTGAACCCGCATCTTTGGGATTAGTAGGCCAGCGTCAAACCAACTGAGCCACCAGATGACGCAAATCAGTGTGTTGATCAAGAACACGTACTTCGAATGTGAACTCATCTTTGCGGCTATTGAAATTATGATGGGTTTTACAGTTTTCTTAATTTGATAACTTTTTTATTAATTTGATTATGCGAAGTATTGTATTACAAATGTTTTCTATTGCACCCGGTATCAAGTCATGTATTTCACATTTTTATCCCTCGCAAGAGGTTTGCTAAAATTTACTTTCGTTGAAGGTTGAGATTATCTTCATCAAGTGCGATATTTTGTCCTGTTATTTTGGTTTATGGAAACCAGGTCTTTATCACTGGAACATAAAAGCACGTCTTGCCACGAAGTTGTAAACCCAGGCAAGGAAATTGTAGATTGTTTATGAGTGTTAAATGAGATGGCAATTTCTCATACATAACAAGCAATAAACGATGACCGCTGATTCCGGTTGGCGCCTTTTCCTGTACATGTTGAAAATCGAAACTGCGCAAACAAACGTGTTCTGCTTTGAAGCCCTGCAACTTGAAAAGCCTCCCATTTGAATAAAATGGCATAATTGGGTCTGATAGGTAAGTTTATCACATAGAAAATAATTGATGCACTTAATCGTACAGGATGTTTCACAAAGGCAATGAAATAAATATGTAGGCTGTGGAAAGGAAGGAGTGGAAACTGAAAGTTCGCTTTGTTTTATTGGTATCATAAAATATGTGAATTATGAATGAAACAGTACACAAACATTTATGGTCTATAAAGAGCAGAGGAACGTGTACCGGAAGTGATAGTACACCGTGCAGTACATAAATAGAGGTTAGATGTGTTGACGCAAAAAATAATAATTACAAATCTCACTGTGCATAAATTCATTAACCATTTACGTCTAGGATGGAATTAAAATTCTTGCTGTTTTTGTTCCAAAACAGAGCGCATTCGATTTTTTCTTTTTTCATTTTCTACGACTTCCTCAAAGTCATCTCGGGGATATTGTATAGTAAGTATGGAGAGTATTGTATTCCACCCAAAAATTCGATGTGTGTGTGTGTGTGTGTGTGTGTGTGTGTGTGTGTGTGTGTGTGTGTGTGTGTGTGTGTGTGTGTGTGTGTGTGTGTGTGTGTGTGTGTGGACAGCATAACTCAAAAATGAAAAGTAGATTTTCAAGAAAATAGCTCCGTCAAATGGAAACTTTTAAAATGTTTTATTTTCTCAAAACTGTCATTAATTTGGCTTCAAATATTTGATCAAGAAATTTTCATTCCAAATGAAAATTTTATCTTGCATTTTCTGCTAATAGCCTCTGCAACCCTCTTCATCCTGAATAGCCATTTTTGCACTATGGAACTAATATTCCATACCCGTTATTGCTGCTATGTATCGTAAGTTGACATTATCGCCTGCAATCTAGTTCCTATGAAAACAAAATAAATCTCAGTACTTTAAAAAATGACCAAAAACACTAGTGCCGTAAGTAACTTAGTGAAACTTCCATTATTTAACTTTATCATTGTTTTTAACATAGAAAATTCAGACCACAAACTTCCTGCACTCATCAGTTTACTGCTTCTTAGTACAAAATACGCCAATATGTTCTTTTCATTAATATCCACATCATGTTCTTTTAACCATTTACACAATGAATAATATACCAATTCATACCTCTGTTTAAACTTTTTTGGTATTAATTGATCACATCCATCTTTCCACGTCTCTTCTATTTCATCATCAGTACACACATCCTCTAAAACTTTCTCCATAACAAGAAATAAACCCCCAGTCAAATTCGTTTTACACTTTTTAACAAATATAATATGGCAACATGATCAACAACATTTATTGTCTCCATAGCAACACATATAGGCAACGTACATTCTAAAATCTAACATTTATCTTCAATTATATTTATTAATATTTCAGCTAATATCTTAATTACTAAAATTCAGATTGATATAAATAGTGCAAAAAATAGTATGCAATACACATGTAGTAAGCACATAACGGAATATCGGCGCTAGCGCCTCGTTTTTTGAAATCTTTCCTCATTCCGTATAAAGTGTTTACCACATTAGTATCCCAATATACAATTTATAACTGGTGAGCCATAAGAGATAGGTAAAATCTTACAACACAAAATGTAGATCTCCTTAAAGCCCGTCTTCAACATCTGGGTCATATTGACGGATTTTGCCTTTGGAGCACTTACTTATGCCAACGATATTCAATGATGGTGTTAATTTTGGGGTTGTATTATATTCACACTTCTTTTTCATACCTCCAGATTCTTCCAGACTCTAGGAAGGGTGGGGAATAGTTCTGGCAAAAAAAGCTTTCTACCTCTCAGCAGGGAATCGAGTCGAGACCTCTGAGTTAAGGAGCTTGAACGTTAGGCCATAGAGGCAGCATGTTGATTCTTATTGCTTTGTAATTGTAAACCCCGCGCGACAGCCCACGAGGGGCCAAGGCCTACCGCCCAGCCGCTGCGTCTCCCACCTCTGCCCACTACAGGCGTCATTGGTGAGGTGCAGTACTGGAGGGTGGGACGTGGTCAGCGCCCCGAGCCCTCCCGGCCAGTTATGCGGTCTTCTCGACCTGGAGCCGCTACTTCTTCATCAAGTAGCTCCTCATTTGGTCCCGCCGGGACCTAACGAGGCTGAGTGCACCCCGTGCCAGACCTCCCAGAGGGGATAAAATCCCCATGCTGGTACCGGGGATCGAACCCGAGTCCTCCGCGCCACAGGCAAGCGCGCTGCCAGCGGAATGTTCAAATATTCCTTTCCCTCCTGGGAAATGACTTATTTTCCTGTCCTAATCATGCAATGAGAACAGAATTTCAAAGCCATTCACATAGTGACAGCTCTTGAAAGTTATAAAAATTGCTTAAGTCCATTTGTATAAGAAAATATATAACAAAACTACTTGTAAAAAATGTTTATCTGGATTAACATTAGCATTCATTTACGGCTTACAGAATAACGTTCTGTGGAAATTCAGCAGATGCTAAAAATATTTATTTTGCAAAAAAGTAATAAGAATAATGGCAGCTGTAAAACAATCAACTTATTTTAAACCATTATCCACATATTGGAAATATTACCATTAGCCTGTGAATATGTTTTAGCTGTATTTATAATTGTAGCGGACAACCAGGAGATTGATCAAAATTCAATATATGCAACAAATCCGATGCAGGCAGGACATTTACAATAACCTAGAGGAGTTCCAAAAGGAGTTTGCTACAATGGGGTAGTGTTATTTAATTCACCTTCATCATATATAAAGGAACTGAAAATTAATATAAATAAATGCAGGTTACCATTAGAAAGATAACATATCATTCACTTCTTCTACAGAGAGGAGAATTGCGTTCATTCAAAGCAACAATTGTACTATTAATTTCATTCCTAAATTTAATGCAGTTTTGCAATATCAAAAATGTATGAAATATTTCGAGAACTAGTTACAAAAGTAATGGTTTAGTAACGAGCACCTCAAGCTAGAACAGACCAAGGGAGTTTGTTAGTAATCCTAATTATGTAACGTGTTATGTAGAATATTTTATCTACGTTAAGATTATTTTCGTATATGTTGTATATTTAGTATACAGGGTGGAAGTGAAATAATCCGCCGGACCTTAACAGAGAGTTTATCGTATTGTGAATAACAAAAAACTCTCATACCAAAACGCTGATAAGTTTGTACTTGTCTAGGAAAAAATACTTTTTGAAAAAAAAATTATCACCTGGCTGAATGATTGTTGATTAGAGGTTCTTAACTTATGGCTATATTCATAGAAAATTGAATAAACGACAACCTTTTCCTTTGCCGTATTTCAATCGAATAAACGGCTTTTGTGTAAATTAAGTTTTAAAAATCCACAATTTGTTGCTCTTTTAACTCCTTTAGAACTGGCAACATCGCATCTGTTGTGTTTGCTTTCTTCCGACGTGTAGATCGGGCGAATACTTCTTAGCTTCATTCAATTTTTTTTTTTTTTTTTTTTTGTTTGTTTGTTTAAGCTTTATTGTATTTATTTAACAGCCCCTGCTGTTAAATTCAATAAATAAACTTCCTAAGTATAAGTTGTGTTTGATTAGTTAATAATGTTGATCTCGCATCATTGTTTCACGATGAACAATGCATGCGGTTAAGAACGCGCAGATTATGTACCTACTTGTGGGTAACCTTCACCAGTTTATTTAACTACAGTGTATTAATGTTCTTAATGTTATTGACAATCACTTGGGTATCATCAAGCAGGAGCAATGTTGGCAGCAATATTGCTACCAACTGGGCGCATGCACAGTAAGTAGATTTGGATATGCCTTGTATGCATTTCATTTAAAGTGAATTTATGTCTTTCCAGCCGTTCAGAGCGTATTTAAACTTAGTATTTATTTTTGCATCATATTTGTGATTTTCTAAAGGATTCAATACCGTAATTGATGTCGAAGGTTAGCAAAAAATGTTTGCGGGTCGCAAAGTGACGAATAGACCAACCACACTTAATTAAAACATGCGTTCGTTCGCTTATCATGGCGTAAGCCTCTCAAATAGAACAGGGAACAATTCTGGCATTAAAACATACCAAACAAAACCTTGTAGTTACGCGGAAATGTAGAATTCGAAGTCAGTTTTCATACAGTGCAGTGAACAATAACTTCATATTTTCACGGAATTTTCTGGGTCTCTGCCCAGTAGCAAAACATCTGAATTGAGTTCATGGCCATGGTTTTTATGGAACATTAGAATAGTTCATTGTCCTACCGGTAGAAATAAATTACGCGATCAACAAGTGGCACGACGTTGTCACATACTCCCAGCTTTAAATGCGGTTATCTAGTTAACGGTGCATTTAATTTAAAAATGTATTAGAATTTTTTGTTTATTTACAACCACTCTCTCGCCCCCTCCAGTGTGGTGGATTATTTCACTTCCATCCTGTATTTAATGACATTTATTTGTTGCAGACACAATATGTTCAGAGAAAGAGTAATGTGTACTTAGGGGGAGAAGAAAAAAGAAGACACCATACATTAACATTGTCATATTGTGCAACATGCGAATTTAAAGTAAAATGAGTCAAGAAGGTAATTTTCACGGTTCATCAGGAAAAAATTTAATAGGAGTCCAAGATACAACTATTAATATACTTCCGAAAAAGTCAATTGAAGTTTATGTAGTTATACTGGTGTTTGGGTAATGAAGCAGACGTAAATGAAAACTACTTATGATAATAAGAAAATGTGCCTTCAGTAATATTATAAATTTTAGTGGTTCTAATATTACTTTATCTGTCAATTAGGAAAAGGTTTCTGTGTTAATGGATGCCATTGTAAGAAAAATTAGATATAGATGATGATCATTAAAGTGTATTTTAAGTTTTGTTGAACCTGCAATTTACGATTTGATAGCGTGTTTTGAGTTTTATTAGAATATAAATTATAGCTTTTGTTCCCTAGCAACTACGAAGTAAAGCATCGCTGATTATTATAGTAGTAGATCCATACTTTTAATTGCCACTGTAAAGTAGATTGATTTTTAAATGCAAATAAAATTGATCCGCCATTTTTATTTCAGAAACACTTTACGTAATAATTATGACTTCTTTTTACAAATGTGCACATGGTATGCACATAATCTCCATCCTAGATTAGAGTTGTTCTCTTGTGCTGGCCTAATTCACTATATATATAATAAGATTAATAAGCATTTGTAGTAGTTTGTTCAAAAATGACACACGGGATTTTTAATATGGGCGCTGAGTTATGTACATTGCAAATTGCATATGTTCTTGTTGCCATATCGTAGCTATATCGATGGTTTAGAAATAACCTTCTTCTGTTGTAAGTTGAAGTGCTGCTAGTGGGTTGCTGGTCAGCAGACAGTTGCCCCCGTCTCAGGGCCTATTCTGGTGTGTGATAGGAGAAAGAAGGTTACCGCTACACAGGTAAAACATTAGTTCGTTCACACAGAAGGTGAAGATCCACTTTCGCTTCAACCTTCACGTGTTAGGTCAAGGTCACTCTCTCTCTTTGTCCCTGAAGTATTTAATAGATACGTTAAGCTTTTTTTATATAAGTCGTTGGGTAGAGAGCTTCAGTACATATTCCAGCATTCCAAAAGGATTTATTTGAGACCGATAATTTTAAAACCAAATATATAGCAATTACATCAAAATTATCCTAATATTGTGCCCAACAATTGCAAGGTTTTGTGTATCGTCAACATTTCGATAGATCCTACCACATATTATTTTCTCTACTATTTACCTATAGTAAACAGACGAAGTATCTCATTCTTTTTAAAAATTCTATGTCAGACTTTACCGGAAAATAAACGTTTTGAAGTTCCCTGAATCCAATAACAGCATGTGTGTGTGTGTGTGTGTGTGTGTATGTGTGTGTGTGAGTGAGTGTGTGTGTGAGTGTGTGTGTGGGTGTGTGTTTGTAACAGCATAACTTACATATTTAAATTCAGCATCTACTAAGGATCTGAGAAGAAGACCTTTAACAAATGTTTCCCACACAAAAACTACCCTTTGCATGGAAAAGTATTGTTATTTTTGCCTTTCTCAAAACCGACTCATACCATTTTCATTAAAATACTATTTTCGTAAATTGCGCTATGTAAATATTGAATTTTCTGGGAATAGCCTGTGCTGTCCTCTTCAGTTTTAATGACCTTTAGGTATAACTGCTAAACGTAAGTGATTGAGAAAATCTCACTACACAAAAATATAGAGCTCATTAATGGACATAATTTATTTCGGATAACGTGTTTTAGTGCCGAGGTTCTTAGTTTTTGGTTTGAATTTTCAAATATAAACCGGTAAGTCGTTCTTCGTCATTTTTTCCCTTTTTTCTGACGATCATGCAAAGAGAACGGAATTTAAAAGCCGTCTTCTATTTGATTCCTGCTAAATACCATAAATGTCTATATAAATATTATATTATGAACATTTATATAATCTGACCTAAAATACCACACTCCCTTACACTTTCCATTGTGTAGAAGGATATGTGACCAACAGTTTTAAAAATCTGATGTGTTGCACTTACATGACCTTCTCTACTCTTATACTAACTATTCTTACATATTCTTATTTCTCTATCTTCTTCTCGTTAGTCGAGATAAACATTTGTAGAAATTACCTTATTGCTAATTTTCTTGTAGGTGCAAGGGGAATATGGGAATACAGCAGCCTTTGAGTGATAGTCAAATCTTCAAACTTTTGAGAATCCGTTCTCTTTGCACGCTTAACATATAAAAATGAATAACGATCTTTCATTTGACGAAAATTTAAGTGTTCCACAACTCACATAAATAGCGAGGAATATCTCCGAAATGGTTCACTCTACAAAAATTTATTCGGACATAAATTGTGTTTTAGCAATATCTACATTTTTTGTATAGTAACATTTGATCTATTTCTTACGGTTTACCAGTTATGCAAAAGTCACCCATGGGCCATAGCCACAAAATTAAAAATATATATATTTCATTTGTCATAAAATATCTTAAACATTGGGTATTTTAATCAAAATCACTAGTCATTTTTGAGAAAATCAACATTTTCAGAAAATGTTCCATGTAAAGGGTAGTTTAGGGTGGAGGAATTTTCTTCAAAATCCTCATATCGCATCCTTAAAAGTTATTAAACTTAAATACCAACTTTGGTTTTTAACCGACTTTTAGTTTTTGAGTTATGCTCTCCACACACACGCACACACATACGCACGCGCGCACACACACACACACATACACACAGACATGCACAAAAACACACACCGTTTTCCGCACGGACCGTTTTCTAAAAATGCTTTTTTTTTTTGTACTTAGGGGGCCTCAAAACATATTTCCGATGAAATCTCGACATCGAATGTTTGGGTGGAATACAATACTTCCTCTACTTTACTATATGTAGTAGAGAAAGAAAAATGAGGACACACCACACACTCTCTCTCTCTCTCACACACCAACACACACACACACACACACACACACACACACACACACACACACACACACACACACACACACACACACATGGACGCACGCATGGGTCATTTAAAATGTTTTTTTGTTTTTTTTAACTATGTTTATTCATGGTACCGCAAAACATGTTTTCTTTGAAATCTCTACATGCAATTTTAGCGCAAAATGCTGTATCTTTTCTACCTACTAAGTCGTAATCAGCTTGCAAAGGGTAAGAATTTGGAATTTCGGAACTGTTTTATGTTATAAAGCTTTATTTTAATAAAAGAAGGGCTTCAATGATACCTATATTTTCATATATTAAGATCTTTCCACGCGCTTAAATGTGAAGTTTGGTATTTAACTTCTGTGTTTCACTTGTCTTTCTCTAAAAATGGCGCTTAAGGGAGTCTTAAACATTTATTTCCGGTGAAATCTTGCTATAAAAATTGTTCGTGTAAAAATCCTATAGGATAGGTTCATATAACTTTCCTAACCACTATTGGTTATTTTTGGACGCCTTCAACTATTCTTATGAAAGCTGTCCCTTCCAGTTGTTTTTCACGATATCATGGAAGGAATGTGTAATTCCAAAGTCATAATATACTGTCCATTTTTTAGATATTTTTAGGCATCGTTGTTCTCTGTATTCCAAAATTTGTAATGAAACTATATATTCAAACGATGGGAGCATATGCTTTCGTGAGAATATTTTGTAGAAGAGTGGATAGAGCAGGTCATGTGAATGTAAAGTACAGAGGTATTTAGCTTTGGTTTATGTATGTTTATGCTTGAAAACTAAATATCGCTTAATTTTATGCACATACTTCAAAGCTATTAATGTGCTATGATTATACCACATATTAGGTAATTCATATAGCATAAGCAGGCGTTGAGAAACTGAAAGTGGCATTTTCAGTAATATGACGTTTATTTTTTCTTATTTTAGTATATCACAGAATTACAAACTGTTAAATATTTGAACAGTCAGTAAAAATGATAATTATACAAATTATTGTTACAAAGTATTACCCATTGGCCAAATATTTTCTTATTTGGCCATATAGGTATGTACATACTTTATATTTTTTTCAGGATCTATAAAGCAGTTCCAAAAATTGGTTCTTTTGTAGTCACTTGGTTATGTTGGTGCCTAGTAGATTTATCACCAGTGTATTGGTATGTCTGCTCAGACATTTCTGGGCGGAGAGACTGTATGCTGTGATTTCCTGTTTGACTGTTAGAGCTGTAAATTATGGTAAATGTATTGTGAGGCCGGCTAGCAGCGTCCGTCAAGGCTACGTCACACCACTGGGCAGCTGCGCGTCTCATAGAAGCTCGGTGTTATCTGCCTCACACCACAGCTTGTAAATACGTGGCCGACGACAATGAATGCGACAGAACAAGCCGTTTCTAGACTGTTCGTGAAACGTTCGACTGCCGGCTTCTTTATGAGAAGTTCGGTAAAGGTTAATTTGGAGAAAAATCCGTGCTACGTCATTCTCGTCTATATAAGCTAGTCGAGACGGCGAGAGTAGCCAGTGTTTTTTGTCACGGAGTCGTTAAGCGTTGAATGAGACAGCTTTTAGCACTGTGCTAACAGTGTGTGTGTGTGTGTGTGTGTGTGTGTGTGTGTGTGTGTGTGTGTGTGTGTGTGTGTGTGTGTGTGTGTGTGTGTGTGTGTGTCGTCAGAGATACATTTTGACATTTATTCGTCGTGTCGGAGTTGTTTGTAGGTTGGAACAGTTTTTAGTGAGTGAATCTTCGTAATGTGAACAGTTGTACTCCACATGTCCATATTGGTTTAAGGATACTTTTGTAGATGTTTAGTTTGTTACTGATAGTAGTGTTTTATGCCCAAGAAGCCATTGCATTTTGCTTATACTGTTTACGGTTAGTTGATATGTGATATTTAGAAGAACTATTATTCCATAACGCTTTGGAAAAGTGAGATGCATATTGTTTTCCATTGTTACGCTAGAAAGTGGTGGCAATGTTCACGTAACAGCTGCAGGAGTTATGTGACCAGTTAGTATGCATTGTCCTTGAATAAAAATTTCAGGACTCACAAACAAGCACAAACCTAAATATCGGACAAATTTGCATTTTATTTTATTTACTTCTCTCTTAAAGGACGTTGTGTAAAACTTCTTTCCACTAATTGAGTTTCTGTCAACACCACGTATTGAAATGCAAACTTTAAAAAACCCAAAACAAGCTGTTTTGCATATCTTAAAGAGATACCTACTGAACAAGTCCAACGTCTTGATTGCGTAAGACGAACATGTTACGTGCCTGCAGCTGCTTCATATTTAACGTTATCATTTCCTTGATCTGCCCTTTGAACCAAAGTGCATCGATCGCAAATACAAACAACTCTGAAATTCAGGCTTCATTTGCTTAAGGCAATGCACTTTTCGTACAGGTGCAAACGGACACAAATATTTGGAGCGTCTTTCCATTACATAAGACTCCAGTTGAATACATCTAAGAGGCTTGCTTACTAATGTTACAGCGGTTATGTTCAAAATGTCATTCAATGCAGAACTTGCGAGGTTGCTTAAAGTTTTGGATATATATATTTATAGAATGTTGATTTTCCAGTTATTTTTACTTCTGTTTTGGAATATTATGAACAAGTCCTTGGATTTTTCTTTCCTGATTTGCGTAGATGCATTTTAGAGTTACTTCATTCTCTTGGAGTTTTTGTATTTTGATGTTGGCACCCTTTTTTGGAAAATATGCTAAAAGATTTTCCGGCAGCTTAATTCAGCATAAGGTACGCTTTTTATTACTTTCTCTACTGGTAAGTGGGGGAAGTATCGATGTCAATATTTCACCGAAAATATATGTTTTGAGACCCTCTGAATCTAAAAAAAGCATTTTAGAAGAAGATCCGTGTGTGTGTGTGTGTGTGTGTGTGTGTGTGTGTGTGTGTGTGTGTGTGTGTGTGTATGTGTGTGTGCGTGCGTGCGTGAGTGTGTGTTCCTGTGTGTCTGTCAGTCTGTGGACAGCATTACTCAAAAACGAAAAGTAGGTTAAAAACCAAAGTTGTTATATAACTTTGTCTTTCAAAGATGCGACACGACGATTTTGAAGAAAATAGCCCCACTACTGTTTACATGGAAAATTTTTAAAAAACTTTTTATATTCTTGAAAATGACTAACGATATTTTTATGACAAATGAAATGTATATCTTGAATTTTCTGGCTATAGCCCTTATTGTTCTATTTACTCTGGACGACTTTTGCATAACTAGTAAACCGTTAGAGATAGACCAAGTCATGCTGTACAAAAAATGTTGTTGTTGTTTTTAGTGCCTTGCATCTGGCAATGAAACCATTAGCATTCGTGCTTTCCAATACTTTTGAACTGTAGTTTCTTCTGATCTTAATGCTTCACAGGTCTTCAAGTGGTCTTCATTCATTTCTGCTGGATCGTTACAAAGGACACATATTGGTGAGGCTGAGATACCTATTCTGTAGAGATGACTTGCTAAGCAGTCATGATTTGTCAATAGTCGGAAGGCTGCAACAGCTGTTTTCCGTGGTCTCTGGGGGATTATATCTGGTGTACAAAAAATGTAGATCTTGCTAAAATACAAAATTTATATCTTAATAAATGTTCTTGTAGAGTGAACCATTTCGCAGGCATTCCTTGTTATGTGTGTGAGTTTTAGAAAACTTAAAACTTTCGTGAAATGGAACATCGTTGTTCATTTTTTGTATGTTAAGCGTGCAAAGAGAACGGAATCTCAAAGCTTTAAAAGATTTCGCTATCGCACAAAGCCTAGTGTATTCTAATCCCCTTACACTTACAAGGAAATAAGCAATAAGATAATTTGTTCAAATTTTTATCTTAACTAACACGAAGAAGATATAGGAATAAGAGTTTGTAAGAATGGTTACAGCAAGAGTAGAGAAAGTCATGTGAGTGCAACACATCGGATTTTTATTACAATGTTTTCTAAGTAAATTTTCGAACGACAAACATGAGTCCAAAAGTGTAATTCAGTTACCAAAGCAAACAGATTAGTCAGTTTTAACAGTGTCCATATTTTTTCTGGTCAGATATTAAGACCTACTTATGTTCTTGACTTATATTGCAGCCCAGGTATTTAAATGTTCTTACTTGTTCTATTACTTCATGGTCTAATGCTATTTTTGTTCTTATAGGCCGGGATGCTGTAAATGCCTTGATTTTGTCTTTTCATCTGATAAATTCAAGTTAAAATGTTCGGCTATCTAATTTAGTCTATAAAAGACTAGCTGCATAGCTTTTTCAGTGCGGCTTATTATAACTTGATCGTCTGCAAATAAAAGTTTTAAAGTTTATATTCTCAATTTTAAATTGCTTGAAATGTCTTATCAGTTTATCTACGTAAGCGTTAAAAAGCGTGGGTGTCTAAATCCTAAATTAATGTCTGCAATTCAAAGTTATTGTATGACATTAAAGAATATAAATATTATTAAAAAGCAGTGGACAAAATAACTCTGCAAAGTAGATGAAGCGAAACCCACCAACTCATGCCTGGTGTGCTTAAGCAAGATCTGATCAAATATCCATTACTGAGTTGAGTTGTGTGAACCTATGATTCGAAGGAATGCAGAGGAATTTAAAGAATGTCTAAGAAAAATTTGAGTGTGGTTTTGCCTCAAAGAGTTCGCACGAACTACTGCAGAAAGGAGAGAAGCAACGTATTCGCGACGTAGGCAGGCCATTCACCTGTCAGCTCGTCCCGTTGTCCGGAAGTGGCTGATGCGGCCGACTGAGACGAGTTCGAACCCCGACAGCTTTAAGCAGCAATTTACCTTTTTACGATTCCTTCCCAGGAAAACAAGACAGAGTAACGCGATAGCGGTGCACTGCACGAGGCTAGTGATTCATTAACAGCGCGTGGATTTATTGCCTGAAACAAGTAAACATGCAGCATATTTCCTACTGGAATATCCAACTCCAATTTTTACTTCCTCTACCACGTGTACAGTAAGTAGAGAAGGTATTTCACACCACTCAAACATATGATATCGAGATGTTAGTGGGAATACATGTTTTGGAGTCCCCTAAACAAAAGAACAAATTAGATAAAGGCCTGTGTGTGTATGTGTGTGTTGTTTTTTATTTTTTATTTTTTGTAGTGTTTAACGCCCGCTTTTACTACATACGGCAACGCAGGCGGTGACACTAATGATGCATGAAATGAAGATGGAGCACCGGTGGAATAAGATGGCGGGGGAAGCGGAGAACCCGGAGGAAACCCGCCCCAGCTCCACTTTGTTCACCACGAATCCCACATGCGGTTGCCTGGGATCGAACCCGGGCCGCTTTGGTGAGTATGTGTGTGTATCGTGTGTCTGACTGTGCATATATATCAATGAACACCTAACTCAAAAACGAAAAGACGGTTAAACACCAAGTTTGACATTTCAGTTCAGCATCCCCCCAAGAATAAGACCCACAGATTTTCAAGAAACGCCCCCCCCCCCCTTACCTTTAGATGGAACATTTTTCGAACATTCTGATTTTCTCAAAATAGATTTAAGGGTTTGGTTCAAAATTTAAAAAAAAAGTGTGAAATCATATCTATGTTGCATAAAACAGTCACTACATTTAGAAAGCATTGATTTATCTATGTACCAAATTCCAAACTTCTAGAGTAAATATTTTCCAGAAAAGTGCAATTCAGCTTTTCAAAATTAACTTACGACCTCCCCTTAACTTTCATTGAGGTTTTCTCAAACTTATATTCCTACATATACTTTTACCATTTTCTCAGGAATAATTTATTATAGAGTGATAAAAATGTTACCACTCATTTCTGGGTTGTTTGTAATACTAGCTACTTTTTCTTATAGTCCTAACATTAAAATCATAGTTGCTTGAATATTTTATTATTAAAAACGGGTGAAAAGATAATAATTTATTATAAATTTATTAAAGATATTATCACCATATATATGTAATATAAAAAGTCAGTATAATTAGAAAGCATTGGTTTCACACTTCACACTTCTAGAGCAAACAGTTTGTCTGAAAAGTGGAGTTAAACACTTAAAATTAACCTTGTTAGCATAGAGCTTACAACCTCCCACACGATTTGATACAAATATGACATGTTAAAGATATTCAGATGCTAAATAGAAGCATGTATTGAATTTCCTGGGAGTGTCTTCTGAAGTCCTGTAATTCTGAATGACTTTTGCATAACTGGTAAAGTGTAAGAGAATAGACAAAAACTCACTACACAAGACGTAGTTCTTGTTAAAATTACAATTTGTATATAATACATTTTGTGTAGGGTCAACCATTTTCGAGATATTCCTTGTTATTTCTTTGAATTTTCCAATATTTATACTTTGCCCAAATGGAATGTTCATATTAGCTTTTTTTTCAGTCCTGGGAATGCAAAGAGATGGAATTTCAAAGCTATCATGTAGTCACCAGCTTTTACAAAATTTGATTATCACTTAAGCCTGTTATTCCCATTGTGCTTATAAGGAAATATGTAATAAAATAAGTTGTGCTAATGTTATCTAGATTAGCATGACGTAGATGGAGGAATGGTCGTCTCCTTAGTGCAGTGATGGCGCTGCTGCTTACCAAGTGGGGGACTCGAATTAGATTCCACTGGAAGACCTGGTCCAGGGTGCACTAAGCTTTCTTAGGTCCTTGAGGGACCAATTGAGGAGCTACTTGATTTAAAAGTGGCGGCCCCAGGTTGAGAACACCGTATAACCGGCCAGGAGGGATCGGGGTGTTGATCACGTCCCACCTCCAGTATTGCACTCCACTCACGATGCTCTGGTCCGGATGGGCTGTTGTGCCACGGGGTTTTAAGAGTGGAGGGATAGAAGAAAAGCATTTATGAGAACAGTTTCTACAAGGGAAGAGAAAGTTATATAAGAACAACACATTAGGTTTTTTTCATATCAATGTAAGTAAGAGGAGTTGTGATTTGAAAACATTCGTGGTTAGAGATAAAAGGAAGGAGTTATTTTTGTGCATAATGAGTGGAACAACCGTAACGTTTAGAAACTTCGGAAATTCTGGGTTCTACCTATTAGATTTGTTACTGCTTACATAAATAGATTTATTTTTTATCATTGTTTATTAATAACTTGTTTTTAAAACATTTTTGCCGAGAGCTAGGCTGTTTTGTATTTAATTCTTGTGAATTGTGATTGTTACAAAACTTCTAATTTTGCATTCAAATGTATTTATACAATTTTAAATTACTTCTCTTTCAAACTTACTCCTCTCTTGCAAAATCTCAAGAATGATTTCAATAGTTAAGCGTTCCAGATTTTGTCTTACAGTACAGCGTTATGCTGCTTTAATTTGTGAGGCGCAAGCTTAATGTATATATTATTACTTTCTTTATAATTGCTAAATAAAAATGTTCATCATGGAAAATCTCATTTGAGAATACTGATACGCAGGGATACAAAGATTTCTCAACGCGTCTCGCGGGACTTATTAAATAATTATCCCATCATGGAGCTTTTTTGCCTCAATGTTCGCAGATTCCATGGTTTTACCGTTCTCCGAAAGGTTTATCCATTATTACCTCCTTTCCTTCGTCTCCAATAATTGTGCCTTCTGCAAAATTCTCACTTGTGCTTCACAAAATTTTACTGTGGCATCCTAGCTTCTAACCTTTTTATATTATTTACCACATTTTTAACAAAGGATAATCTATTGTTGGTCTCTCTCGTTGCTAGCGTTGGTCTTTTATTTACATTATTTCTCTTCTTTCACGGATTACCCTCCCCTTATGTATGACTTACTCCACCTAGAACTTATAAGCCAGTGCCTAGGGTCAGACACCTGTCAGGGAGCAGAGGAACCTCTGGACCAAACAGAGTGAAGACCTGGAAGCGGGTGGTCACCCAAGCACCAGGTATGATAGTGAGGGGTGATATGAAATGCAGGCGAAATGGATTATTGGAAGAGTGATAAGTGAGCAATTGGTGGAATGAATGGCGGGGAAACCGGAGAACCCGGAGCAAACCCGCCCAGACGCCACTTCGTCCAGCACGAATGCCACATGCGGGTCTCACCTAGCTGGTAGGCGAGCGGTCTAACCACTCAGCCACGACGCCGCCTACATTATTTCTCTACCTATTTTATTCACATGTTATACTGTTTAAAATTTTTCCTATCATTCTTTACTGGCCCAAATACCAGTCGACGGGCCCTTAAACTACACCCACTCACTCACTCACTCACTCACTCACTCACTCACTCACTCACTCACTCACTCACTCACCCACTCACCCACTCACTCACTCAATCACTCACTCACTCTTCTTGAGATTTTGTCTGGCAATAATATTATTACCATGATTAGTTTTACGATTTCTAAATGCATTGTTATTAGCATTGTCTTGTTTTCTTTTCTTTCTCCTCTTTTGTAGGAAGAATATTAAATTGAATGATTTTTAACTCATTTTATTTGTTTACCTGATATTACTCGATATAGCTATTTTACATTTGTTTCAAGTTATTTTGACTTTGTCATGTTTTGTAAATTTGTTACTAAATATTCAATTATTTTAGCATGGCTTTTTAACTACTCTTGGTTGACTCGTCAGTTACCAATACATTGTTTTCGATATGAACACTGAAGGAAGTGCAGACGTCCATCGCTTAAGATCTAAGCAACTAATTGCGCAAATAATTTGCTAAAATGACGTCCTAAAGTAACAAATTCCAGCAATTATACAAAGTTATAACAAGTATACCAGTTAAATACTATTATTATAAGCAGGACCTTAGCTTAACACCTGAAATGCCAGTGTTCTGGCTGTCCGTACGATATGTTTCCCTTGTTTTAATTGTTCGAGTCCTATATTAAAATAATTTTATAAGCTCTATTGCAGAAATTATAGCAATATTCACCTTATTAGATCCTTTACCTACATGAATTCCTTGGTTCCTCAGAGCTTTTCTTAGCAATTTCATTACTTAGTTTCAGAAGGCTTCTTCTATAGGAACGTACTTTTCCGATTTTATTTTTAAAATTGAGTTCAATGCTTCATAAGAGGACACTATCTCACCAATATTAAATATGCTAAATTCAGTAGTTTAATACTAAGTTCACCTATTTTTATCAAAGTTTGCTTATTAATACAGGATTTTTTCGTAATTATAGCACCTCTTGATTTACATTTATGAGCAATTATAGATTTTAAATAACCAACCATGTTATTAATACTGTAGTTGATCTATAATGACGCTTATAAATTGCTTTATTCTCCTAAAATTTAAGTGGTCTGTCTTCAATAGTTTCTCAAAAACGGGTTATTTATACACAAAGGAATGCTATTCACAGAAAAGCTGTTCAAAGAAAAATGAAGAAATCAAACTCGTATATATTTTTTAAAAAAAAAAGAAGAAGAAAAAAAAAAAGAAAAGAAAACGAAAGGAAAAGAAAGAAAAAAAAAAGAAAGAAAGAATCACGTTTGTTTTTGATGGTATTATGTCTTAATACATATGATATACGGGATTCTTCATTTAAAACCTAACAGGCGCACGGCATTTCGCCTGTGCGCGATTGGGTGTGCCACAGCCGGCTTTCCTCCTACATTAAATCCGCGCGTAAAGTACGTATGACGCTCTTACCTTATAGAAGATGCTGGAAATGTCGTCCATCCAGCATTATATCGGGAAAACACATTCTGAATCACACGATTAAGTTGGGCCATTGTAATGTTTCCGATTTCATTTCTAATATATTATTTTAGTTCTCTAAGTATGAAGATTTGTCTCATAAACTTTGTCTATCAGATTACCCCACAAGTAAATGTCACATACTGTTAGATCGGGGGAGCGAGCAGGCCATACACCAGCACTAATCACTCTTATCTTCAAATACTTCAAACACTTCCCATGGACTCCTCTGCCGTACGGACAGTAGCAGAATCTTGTTGAAACCAACCATATGATTTCTCTTCTTCTGTCAGTTCATGATAAAATGGGGTCAAAATGTCATTTCGGTACCGCTTTGCATTTGCTCGTGGAATATTGGACTGAGTATGCGTCTAGTACTAACAGCACACCAAAATCCAACTCTCCGACCATAATGAGGAATTTCTTGAACGCGATGGGGATTTTAAGTGGCCCAGTACCGACTGTTATGAGTGCTGACACGACCATTTAAGTGGAACCAGCCTCGTCGGGAAATAACGGAAGCTGTGGATTAATTAATAATGCACAATAATGCATTCGTGACACTGGGTCACCTTGTTTTAAAGCATGGACACTTGTACACTTATACGGTTTTAGTTTTAGACAAATCCTCATACACTGGAAGACCTAAAAAAATCTGTGTTGCACTCACATGACTTTCTCTACTCCTGTTACTCCTGTACTAAGCATTCTTACAAACTCTTATTAATATATCTTCGTGTTAGCTGAGATAAACGTTTGCAGAAATTATCTTGTCTTGTTTTCTTGCACATGCAACCGGAATATGAAAATACAGTAGGCTTTGAGCGATAGTCAAATCTTTTGAAGCTTTGAAATTCCGTTCTCTTTGCACGCTTAACATATAAAAAATAAATAGCGATGTTCCATTTGGTAAAAGTATGTTCTCCAAAACTTACACAAATAACAAGCAATATCTTCGAAACGGTTCACTCTACAAAAAATTAATCTGAACATAAACTGTGTGTTTCAGCAAGATTGTGTAGTAAGATTGTGTATATCTCTTACGGTTTACGAGTTAATCAAAAGTCATCCAGAGTAAACAGGACTACATAGGCTGTACTCAGAACACTCAAAATATGCATCTCATTTGTCATCAAAATATCCTAAACATGTGGCATTTTAATCAACATCATTAGAGCCATTTTCAAGAAAATAACAATTTTTGAAAAATTTTCCATGTAAAGGTAGTTAGACTATTTTCTTGAAAATCTTCGTGTCGCATCCTTGAAAAATATTAAACTTAAATACCAACTTTGGTTTTTGTCCACAGGTTGACAGATACACATACAGACAGACAAACGGATAGACATATAGACACACACAAGGTCCTTTTTCTAAAAATCTGATGTGTTGCACTCACATGACTTTCCCTACTCTAGTGCTAATCATTCTTGCAAACTCTCATTCATGCTAAATGAGATAAACTTTACAGAAATTATCTTATTGCTTATTTCCTTGTAAGTCCAAGGGGAATATTAGAATTCAGTAGGCTTTGAGTGATAGTAAAATATTTTAAAGCTTGAGATCCCAGTCTCTTTGCACGCTTAATATATAAAAAAGTGAACAACGATGTTGCATTTCACAAAAGTTGTAAATTTTCCGAAGCTGGCACCAATAAGAAATATCTCCGAAATGGTTTACCCTACAAAAAATTATTGAGACATAAATTGTGTGGTTTAGCGAGATCTACAGTTTTGTATAGTATTTAGTCTATCTCTTACGGTTTACGGTTTACGAGTTATTAAAACTTGATCCAGGTTAAAAGGGACTACATAAGCTATAATCAGAAAATTGAAAATATGCATTTCATTTGTCATACAAATATCTTAAACATATGGCATTTTAATCAAAATCGTTAGAGTCATTTTCAAGAAAATCAACGTTTTCCAAAACTTGTCCATGTAAAGGGAAGTTTAGGGTGGGGCTGTTTTCTTCAAAATATTTGTGTCGCATCCTTGAGAGATATTAAACTTAAATACGAACGTTAGTTTTTAACCTACTTTTCGTTTTTCAGTTATGCTGTCTAGTCTGACAGACACACAGACACACACGGACCTTTTCCTAAAAGTGCTTTTTTTGGGTTCGGGGGGTCTCAAAACATATTTCCGGTGAAATCTCGACATCGAATTTTTAGGTGGAATACAGTACTTCCTCTACTTACCAGTAGAGAAAGTAATAATAAAAATAATAAATTAAAAATAATACAAATGAAATCGGTAACGTTACAGCGGCGCAACTTAATCGTGTGAATCAGAATGTGTTCTCCGGATATACTGCTTGTTTAGCCGAGAGTGGACGACATTTCCTGCACCTTCTATAAGGTAAGAGAGTTATACACGAGGAATTTATGTAGGAGCATAGTCGGCTGTGGCGTGGCTGTGGCACACCCAATCGCGCACAGGCGAATTGCCGTGCGCCCGTTAGGTTTTAAATGAAGAATCCCGTATAATATAATATTATATTATGTAACGTAGTGTAATGTAGTGTAATATAATATAAAATAATATAACATAATATAACATAACATATAGATAATGTCTCTAAATACGCGATATAGGAAATACGAAAATATTATGAGCTTCAGCTCTCTCTTAGGATTTGAGGTAATTCAAAGAATGTTTTGGTTATGGTAGTAGATAAGTATTTTCCTTTCATCATTGTTCCCGAGGCAAGGCAATTCTGCTGTGTTACACTCTGTAATCATGTAAATATAGATGGTGCTGTACAGTCGAAGTAAGATGAGTTATAAGATACGCGAGAAACAAAACTTACTAATTAACAAAAGACACACGATATTATTAACTTGGGTAAAGAGTCTCTTCTATATAACGGAGAAAAAAATGTCAAACTGTATCCTCAGTTTGTCGAGCTAGTCTTACTGCAGTAGTTGGTTCGAGTGTAGGTTGAATGATACCTTGTACTAAAAACCATAAAATCTGAACGCTTTGAGAATTTTTAAAGAATCTATGAAAAAGTTTACCTGGCGATAATATGAATATAAACAACCTAATAAGCATAGCATAATTCTGCGAAAAACACCAGAAATGTTTTAACTTTTGAGTTTGAAATCACTAAATTACTTTAACAATTGCTGCAGCAGTTTCCGAAAACCTTTAGTAACATTTATCACGTTTCATATTTATGAAAAGTAAACAGAAGTTGTTTTAAGAATAACTTACAGAACAGCTACGACAAAGCATATAGGGGCAGAGAAAGTTATGCGATTGTAACACTCCAGGGGGTTGGAGGGGGTTGTAATAAATTCCGTTGACGCGTCCTTTGTGGGCCGAGGACTTGGTGATGCAATGTCAGATTAAGTGAGCTGAGAAATAGTAGCTCTTTGTTAAATTGAATGAATTATTGAAACTGACAAACTATGCAAAGTGTGTAAAAGCACTAATAAATTTTGCTGATTACTTTTGACAATCATGCTTTCAAGCCAACTGTGAAACAACATACCTTTCGCGCAAGTATACTGCCCTTGACATATCCTTAAAAAGTAATGCGAGGTTACTTGACAATGGAGCAATAGTTTATCTGATCCATTGTCAACAGGACGTGTGCACCTTTCTTCCACTTGAATTACTGGGAGTACAATATGACCACATAACTCAGCAATTAACCATTTCTGCTAGGACAACAAAAGACCTTGGAGACAGAGAAAGGGAGAAGTATTAACCGGAGGGGCTGAAGGATAAGAGCAACAACTTTCATTGTGACTTTATTAAAGGTTTCGCTGTCAAATTGCTCACAAATGAATACTTGAATGCAGGCAGTTTCTCTAAAGATGATTATGATAACGATTCCTACTTTTCATATTCCTTCACAATTAAAATAAAACATCTGATGTGCTTCATTCACATGACTTTCTCTACTGTTATATCAACCATTCTTACAATGTCTTATTCCTCTATCTTCTTCGTAGCAGTGAGATAAACATTTGCAGAAATTATCTTACTGCAAGGGAAGTATGGGAATATAGTAGGCTTTTAGCGATAGTCAAATCTTTTAAAGTCTTCATATTGCGTTCTCTCTGCACCATTATCATATAAAAAATGAATAACGATGTTCCATTTGACAGAAGTATAAATTGTCCAAAACTCTCACAAATAATGAGGAATTTCTCTGAAATGGTTCACTCTACAAAATAAAATTATTTAGACTTAAATTGTGTATTTTAGCAAGACCTACATTTTTTGTATAGTAAAATTTGTTCTATCTCTTATGGTTTACCAGTTATGCAAGTCATCCAGAGTAAATAGGACTTCATGGACTATAGCCAGAAAATTCAAGATATACATTTCATTTGTCATAAAAAATATCTAAAAAATATGGCACTTTAATCAAAATCGTTAGAGCCATTTTCAAGAAAATCAAAATTTTCGAAAAGTTTTCCATGTAATGACTTATGCTGTCCACAGACTGATTGACAAACACGCGCGCGCTCACACACACACGGACCTTTTCCTAAAAATGCTTTCCTTTTTTTTTAATTCAGGGGGCCTCAAAACATATTTCCGGTAAAATCTCGACATCGAATTTTTGGGTGGAATACAATACTTCTATACCTAGTAGAGAAAGTAAAAATGTGTATTCAGTATTTAAGTATAACATTGCATTTTGCTGCCTTGTATTTTGAAACTTGTAGGAAAGCTATACTTCCAGGACACTATTTTCTTTATTTTCATATTTAACACCTTCATATTTACATACCTTTATTGAGCGGGATGTCTCAGGTAGTTATGACTATGGTCCGTATTCGGAAAGCCGTGGGCTCGATTCCCTCAACCGACCACTATGACTAGGGGTTTTTCGTGGTTTCTCCTTCTCACTAGGGGAATGCTTGTGTGGATTCTCTAATCCATGGATTCATTTCCTTCCCTTACTCATTCCATTCCCATTGTGATATTTCAGGTGTGGTCGTCAGCGCGGTGGTTCGGACTTATGGAGACAGATGGTACAGATGTTTGCGCTGTGTATACATTTTTTCCTGGCCTCACTTGTAACAACTATGTGCCGGTAAAGCTGGTGCATCGAAAGCTGTAGGATACCCAGAAGACTATTTTCGCAAGTTTACCCCACTAAACCGTTACGCCAGGGTGACAACATTTCTATTACGGACTTCATTATTAACAAGTATCGAGGAGTGCATATCGCAGTGAATAAATGGACAAAAAATAGTTGGACCGGCAAGTACAATGCGGGGGGTGGAAATGGCATGTGGTCTTCAATCGAGCGAGGTAACCCGAGTTTATCCGAGTAGTACTGAAATATCGCGCAGCTCTCATTGGCAAGTTTTAGTTGCGTCACCTCTATTTAGGCCACTGGGGTCGCTTCATTGCTCTCTCTCTCTCTCTCTCTCTCTCTCTCTCTCTCTCTCTCTCTCTCTCTCTCTCTCTCTGGGTAGTGGTGAGGAACTTTGTTGGCTATCTGTAGAACTGTTAGGGACTTCTGCACCTCTATGTAGCTTTGTTCCGCGCCCCTATCTGCCGGACTAGGGTCTTCCTTTGCCTCATCTCTTCCCCCGTATGGGGTGGTAGCCCACAATGGATTCTTACTGGGTGTTAGTGAGCGAGGTGTCGCCCTCTGTTACATTCACTTCATGCAATTTCTTTTTACTATTTTGAATACAAATTACTTAATTAAGGAATAAATAAGACCCCCTTTTATGTTATCTACCACCTATCTATGGCTGCTAAGAGGAAGTGTTGTATTGGATGTCGGGATTTCATTCAAAGTACATGCTTTGAGGCTGTCCGAATAAAGATGTGTTATGTATTACATTCATGTGAGTTTCTCTACCCATTCTTCAGCGAACTAATTTTATAGGAGTTTAATTCTCTACTCCGCGGTATTCAAGAGAAACATTTGTGGAGATTTTTTATTACATCTTTCCTTTTAGCCAAAATAGAAATGGGAGAATACAATAGGTTGAAGAGATGGATTTTATGGCTTTGGAGGGAGGAAACAAATAAAGAATTCCCATATGAGAAAAGTAAAAATATTGGAAAATTCAAACCAACAAAAGAAATATCGTGAAATAGTTAACCGTGCAATTTCTAATTTTTGTGTAGCAATATTTTGTCTATCTCTTGCGTTTATAACTTATGATAAACTCATTAAAAATTGAGAACCGTTTGGAGGCTAGTCCTAGAAAATTCCAGATATGTATTTCATTGGTAATAAAAATATATTAAACGCGTGGTATTTTAACTATAGCGTTAGAGGCATTTTTGAGAAAGTTTTCGATGCAAAGGGTAGTTTGGGACAGGGTACTTTCTTCTTGCATGATTGGAAGAGGCTTTACTTGAATACCAAGTTTGGTATTTAACCGACTATTCATTTAGAAGCTATGCTGTTCAGAGACAGACACACACACACATACACACACACACACACACACACACACACACACACACACACACACACACACACCACAGACACACATTCACACACATACTCGCAGTTTCGTTTTCCTAAAATGCTGTTTTAAGCATTGAGGTGCCCTCAAAATGTGTATTTTCAGCAAAATCGGATATCTAATTTTTGGGTGGAATGCAATGCCTTCTCTACTTAACATGTACGCGGTATACAAAGTAAAAAGCATGGCCGGCAACGATTGTTTTCAACTTGTATCTACAACTGAATGTGTAATGAAACTATTGTCGCATAGGTTTAGTTTGTTTCATATGAAGTAGTTAGAAAAAAAGGAATAGTTTGTATTACTTATATAAAAATAAAAGTTGGTGTGCAGAGAAGGGAAGGGGGTGGTGTGTCTTCGATGAGCCTCTGCCAAGTCAACATGCCAGTAAAGAATTAGAGAATCGTCACAGCAACTAGAGCTTCCTCGGAAGAAACTCAAAACGCCAGAACCATCCTCGCCTCACAGCCGACCACTTCGCCGACTGGATCATCTCCATCTTCACCGACAGAACATGGTACTTCAGCTTGCGACATCACAACGAATCTATCCACTGACCACATACAGACAACACAACCAGAGGCCGACTACTGAACGCCCAGTCGCCCAAACCTCAGGTACAGCGCAGCAGTGCGCGGAGTACATTGGCAGCTACCAGACGTTCTCCTCCTCAACGTAGCCCGACGTCGTTAGCCATCTTTGATGAAAGCGACGCGCCAGAGGACCGTCCCCGCTGGTACGCCTAGAATTCTGGGATGGGGCGGATTACAGTGCCGCCTTGACTGACGGGTTCCCTGCTCTCGGGCAGGTGCTCCTGGTTGAGGCTAACCGGAGTGTCCGCCCTATTCCTTTCCGACGCTACTGGCAATACGGTCACACCACCGACATCTGCACCGACACTACATGCTGCCACTACTGTGGCGCCGACACCATCACCACATCTTGCACCAGCCATGACCTGACACTCCGCTCCGTGTACTGCGCCACGTGCAATTGCACTGGGCACTTCACGGGCCAAGCGGCGTGCTCCAGGAATCCACACCGTCTACTGACTGCTTTGGGCAGCACAACAGCCAGTCTGGCTAACACAACAGCCAGTCTCCTGCCCTTGGACCAACACAGCCGTACGCCGACCGCACATAGACACCAGCCGACAAACCGCCGAGCAACAACACACCACAAATAACGATCTCTACACATCAGTACTCCACACCACCGCAGCACTTAGAAAACTGCATGAAGCAATACAGACACAACACGGGAAGCAGCTCTTGCTCATGCGCTGAAAAACATCCAAGACACCGACAGAAGAGTAACAACAACCACACAAGACGCCGAGACACACACACACCAGTACTACAAGAAGAAGAATGGATCGAGACACGACACCGAAGACGAGAACGCCAGCACGCGGAAACATCAGGCCAAATTTTCTATAACCACCATGGACAACGCTACAATAACCTCTGCAGCTTACCATTCATGACATGTAGTAACAATGCACATCCTCAACATTAGATAAGTGAACTACTGGACGAAGATAAAATAAAAACAAAAAAGAAAAACACAAAATTGGAAAAAGAAGTATTGGCCGACCAGCAAAAAGATGGACTCAACAAATAAAGGAGCCGCAACAGGCCTAAAGCCTATAGTTTGAAGTACAAGAAGAAGGAGACAAATTAGCTCTTTTAACCTCTATTAAATAAATAGCTACCTCACGGCTGAAGAGGAAACACCCCTGAAACAGCCTTAGGGCGAAATAAGCCCTTAAATACCCTTAAAAATCAGAGAAAGTCATATGAATGTAACACGTCAGATTTTATTGTAATTCTTGCCCGATTATTTACATAAGCTGTCATTAGTTTGTCATTTCAAGGAGAATCATTGTGTAATCCAGTTTTCTTTGAACTTAAATTCTGAATTTGCTTATATTTCTTTCAGATCTAAATCTTCTTCTGTGGTTATTTATCGGACTGAATAAAATACAGCTATTGCCTATTATTTTTAGAGCAAGCAGGAATACAAGAAACATTTTTAATTATTTTAACTCATACGAAATGAGGTGAGTCGTCTTCCTAAGAACCACAAAGGAGCATAAAGCTTTACAGTTAGTTTCGCTACTGTTAGAAGCAACGCAACAAAAGTTTGCCAATGAGAGCTGCGTGAGATTTCAGTACTACTCGGATTAAGTGGATTGCCTCTCGATTGAAAGCCACATGTCATTTTCACTCCCCGCAGTATACCGCTCCCACTGCCTACTCCCTCTTAACTCATTCACTGCGATTTGCACACCTCAAGAGGTTACATATTAGAGTTCTTAATAGGAATACTGTAGCCCTGCAACAGACGTAAAAGTAAGTTAACGAAGATAGTGTTCTATACATCCTGCAGATTGGCGAACGTTGTGCCAGCTCTAATGTTTGATACGAATAAACTTAAATGCGGAAGCCTCTTAACCCTGAAGTTTTCTTTATGTAACTTCAACAGAGTAGAGAAAAAGTCACTTTTTATTCTTATGAAAGAAAACATGCCACGTCAACAGGCACGATTGCAGGTATATTTGAGAAGTAGCTGTACCAACCGCATATTAATCTTTGGGGAGGAATTTGATATCATGAAGCTATTGGAGCTTGAATTCTTTTATGACACGCTTCCTGGAGTAAAAACTTCGAACCGTTGTCTATTGACGTCTTTAGAGGATTAAAAATTATTATTACGATATTTCAAATTTACTGTAACGTTAAACATGATGGCGTTCCACCGTATAATACATTACCTGCCTACGAAATGACATAACATAGCTTTCATCTCCTGATTTTATTACGTTGTATTTTTCAGTGAATTGGATTGTGACTTCTTTTCCCCTCTATATGCAAAGATATTATTTGAAGTATATGTATGTGCAACATAACACTGGAAACTTTTGTAGAATTAAAGAGGACATCTTTTTAGAAAAATGATCAAGTTCCTCCAGTCATGTCGTTGAACGTCAACTCGTCATTGTTGCATGAGTGTTTCATTCTTCACAAGCTTTTGCGTTTGCTTTCTGTATATGTATACTATTTAATAGAAAGAGCTATCACATGCTACGTATTACGTTTGAAATATAATAGATAAAATAAAACAGCATCGACTTCAAAACCGGATAATTCATATAAAAAGTACGGAAAAGACGTATTAAATCTATTAGTCTAGATGAGTAAACTCCAACTTGCTTGTCTGATATTACCAATCTTGTCCAAGGCAATCTTCAGCACAGATTCCTACTCTTCTTTCTTAAAAGAAATACAATGGAATGTTACTTTTCTACCCGTTCATTGAAGTCTCCTTGGGCATTATATACATACGTGCCCCTAGGGTTTGCCATGATAGCTTTCCCGCTAAACGCTAATGATGAAGAAGTTGCCGCACCAGCTTGGGTGTTAATAATTAAATAAGTGACGAAGTGCAAAATGCTGACAAAGGAAGGAGTGACTAATGCTGTTTCACGCATTATTCACCGTTATTCACCAAGCCTTCCAGAAATTATATTCTTTCTGTTCACAATAGTACTTTGGACTAAAATATTAATTACATAAGTATTCCATTTCCTCATCTCCAGAGCTAGGAGAATTACTTACCAACTGAGCGAGGAATCAACATAACCACCATTTGCGTAGTACATAATTATGACGTACTGAACACACAGGATCCAATTTGACAGTCAGTGGTACGACTGCAGTACTGGTAGTGTAGAGTTGGTTGCTCTGCAACAAATTTCAGTATATCAGAATCATCACGTGCTGCCATAAACGTTAGTGAAAGAATTTCCAAAAAAATTGCACTATGAATAGAAAAAACGCAGAATAAGTTCTGTCTTTCAGAAATACGAAATTGCAAAGAGAAGCAAAAATTGTTAAAACAACACTCAATTTAAAAAGAAGAAGAAGAAATATTGCATCATCAGGTACAATTTTAAAAATTTCTCTATTCTGAGTTTAAAAACTTCATTAGGAAATATAGTTAATTATTTGACAAAGAAACAAACGAATGAGAAGATAATATGTACCTGTAAATGTTTATATTTTTGACAATACACATGTCTTGTAAAGTCTATTTTTAAATCGAAGTTGTTGTTACACCCCTGACTATGATGTTTACAGTTCCAGAAAACCTGTGTCACCCCCTTCCCCTCTCCGCATTATCTATGTGTACTAGTAGCGCGCGCACATTGCAAGCAAAAGGATATTTGTCCTACCTCTAGTTATCACTATTTTACTGGATAAGTTACTGCAAGCCACTCAAAGCGTTTGTTTTAAAATTTAAATAGATGTTGTAATGTTCTCATTTAAAATTCCGCACGCTTCACACTTGCAGAGGTAAGCCAATATGTTAATTATTCTCAATGTATCCTGAATTTCATTAGATCCACTAAGGAAAATGAAAAAAACAAACAAACAAACAAAACAAAAAACTCTCTACAGATACTCATCAGTAAGAAAATTATTCTGTATCGAAACGTTTTAATGAAGAAATGTATCATGCTTGTAAATTACTTTTTTACCAACTATCTTTATTGTTGCAGCTTTTCTACAAATTGTTCTTCTTTCTATTTTGTGCTAATTATCACTAATATTCACTAGAGACTAAATGTAACACTACGGTATTATACACTTCCTGTATTCACTGCAAAGAAAGGTCTAATAAAACACTTATACATGTGTATTTGGATTAACATAAATTAAATATAAGAATAAGATTCTGTACGTTTTGTTGAAAATTGGGAAGAGAAAGCCAAGTAAATGTAACACATCAGGTTTTTCCTTCAATTTTCGTCTTCTGAACTTGAAGAACATTTATACGTAATACCTTTTTGTAGCCAACAAAACATTTTTAAACAGAAAACGTCAATGTGTTTAAAACCAAGGCAAGCAAAATTAATCAAGCACTACTTACCTTGATCTTACAAAAACGTATTCAGTCTACATTTTGAGTAAATTTTGGATACAAATTCTGTCTGCCTATTTGTATTTGGGAATGAGTGAGTGAGTGTGTAGGGTTGAACGGTCCGACGACGAGGTCATTTGGGCCCATTGTATTTGGGAAGGATATTGTGTATTTGGTGTGACGTTTTTGACTGTGGCTTTAATAGCATCCTGATATGACTAAAATGTCCTGAAACTGACTAAAATGACGTACATTTCTTAGGCATGCACAAGAATTACAAGAACAACTGTGTTAAAAATAACCTAACGTAATCAGTTTTTACTAAAAATACCTACTTGTGTGGAGAATGCGGAATACCGTCAAATATATAATATTTAATCATTTAAACGTTTATTTTATCAATTACAACGTGAATTGTAGTCTTATTCATAACTTGTAAAATGTTCCAATCCATAATGTAAACTAGATAACATTGTTAAATCAAGAAATTCGGAATAGAATATAGTAGATTATTTATTTACATAAATTTACTGCAGATAGTTGCTCATTAGTGGTTTGGATTGCATATAGCCACTAATTAAATGCCATTCCCTGGTAGTGAGGATTATTGTCCAAGTATTTTTAAATCTTTCGCCTCTTATGAGACATTTTGTTTAATTTGTCATTTATATGCTTTATTATTATCTATGTTTCGTTTAAAAATAAAATAAAATAAAATAATAATAATAATAATAATAATAATAATAATAATAATAATAATAATAATAATAATAATAATAATAATAATAATAATAATAATAATAATAATAATAATAATAATAATAATAATAATAAACAAATGCTTAAAATGTCAGAAATTGAAAATGGATAGAATAAGAAAAAGATCTCAGCGCTGAAAATATATCCATTAATTTATATATACCTATCAAATTTTCTATTAGCGTATTAACAGTTCAAAGAATACTTCTCTAACATTTTGCCTTTAAAACGCCGTATATGCTAGACATTAAATTATGCCTAGTGTAAAATTATGAATTCACGCAAAAATTTTAAATGAATCTCATACTGCACCGTTTGGATTTACGGAACCAACCAACCTATAGAATTAGTACATAGACATACCATGTATTGTACTTTTAACGTTTCCCCCCAAAAATCGACAATAGAGTTACTGTGTGACATGTTAAGAAATACATTTTAAAGACACAAGAAAAGCAAAATATAAATTAATAAATAAACTTTTAGAAGGTATTGAGTGTTCCTGTGTTACGTTATTACTGCGAGACCTGAACTCGCAAGAAAATAGGACAGACAAAGCATTTAAATCATATAAAGTCAATTTATAAAAATAATTGCAGAACAGAGATTTATAAACAAATGCGGAAATCCGAATAATGGAGGGGACTGAGTATTGTTGCACTAACGAAGAAAATTAAAACGTTCAAAACTAAACGGAGTAGTACGGACTGAAGAAAATTATTTATCCAAATGCAATGATAAATTTGAGAGGAAGTTAGATGACTGTAATATGTGAAATCGAAACAAACCTTTTAGCCTTAATGCTGCATTTGATATTTAGCAACGCTTGACGATATCCAGAATATTAATTAAATTGTACGTTCTATATTTATTGTACACTTTTAAATAATTCTTAAAATTCCAGAAGGAACTCTACTCTTGTAGAACTGATCTTGTACTTCCAGATACTTCAGAATAAGTTAATGAATGCATGAACATATTTTCTTTTTGTTTTCAATGTTTTCTTAGCTTAACAAGGAAATCAGTTACGTATGCTCTTACCGTAAGACATTTCTACATTTTGGTGTATTAATGGCCAGAAAGAAAGCCAGAGAAATATCATTTCCTTTGGAAGTTTGTCTGCTTTCATAATTTTTTCTGCTCATTTTATTAAATTGACATTTAGCCATGTAATACTGGCGTATCGCTTCTTACTCTTTCATTGAAGCAGGTAATGCCTTAGTAGCATTATTATAAGTTTCTTAATGAAGCGTTTATTTTCTCGAAAAAATTTAAACTTGTAATAAAAGTATTTAAGGTTTATATTTTTCGTAAACCTGCTTCATTATTGGCTTCCCCACCCCTTTAACACTTACATTCTGTATATTATCAGTTGTTTGTAATTGCTCTGACGGAGTAACCTAAGTGATTTTAAATGGTTAAACAACATTTTACCATATCTGGTTATAATAAAAATAAACTCTTAACCCTTCTAGTGCGTACATTATAATTTACCGGGCGGTTTTAGGCATTGACTCTTAGAAATTAGGGGTATTACTTCGTAAAGGTCTATGTTATAGTAAAACTTATAGAGCAGTCTTTTTACTATGATTCTCCCAATGTTGCTATTATAAGTTTGTACCTTTACACACGAACTATCATATTAATATGGATATAACTCCATACAAAAATAGCTTCAAACTTGCCGCACCATATTGTGACGCCGGACTCGGCGCACAACAAAAGCGGATGCTAGTTCACACCACATACGAGGCCAACGAATAAACAAAGGCGCAAGGTCAAGCTTCCTCACACCTCACGCGAACGAACACATGATTAACAACAATCAAGCAGCAAAACAAAGGGTTTCCAGAGCCTTCGATAATCGCCGTGTGTTTATGGAAGTCGAAAGATCAGTGTATCGTCATCCCAACTGTATAAGGAGGCGAGGAAACAATAGAGGGTTAGGTAGAGCTGCAGACATGAGTCGGCCAGTATGTGAGAGAGCTATGCGTGTATGGTACGGTCGCTGTGAAAAGTACGCCGCGCCGAAGTGCAGACGTTTTAACGAGCGTCAAGTGATTGTATCGTCGGAGTTGGCAAAGAGAAAGTGAAGAAAGACGGTGAAAGTACTGAATCAAGGTTACGAGAAGTAAACATTCGTGAGTTGTAATCACGAAATAGTGCAAAAGTTTTAAAAGAAAATACAGCAATAGAAAAGTAACTACACGGATTGGGTCGTTTTGTCACTAAGGAAAACGATTACAAATGCCTGTAAGTTTTATTTCTCAGGAAACTGTTATTTGTAAAGTGTAAGCAACTTTACAAATGCAGATGTCAAATACATAAACACTACACATGCGGTAAGTTGTATTCCCGTCTTGACGCGTCGCCAACCATATGTTACAAAAATAACTATGTTCAAGTGCCATATTTCTTGCACACTCTTCTTTTTCTTTCGCTTTTCCTGCTGCCGTTAGGCGTCAGGTTTCTTACACACTCATAAGTCATAATTATTCTATTTATATCATCTTTGAGCACACTTCCTATACATTGAAGCCTTAGAAATTCCATGCATGAAGGAGACAGCTGTCATCTAATGCAAAGGAATACTCGGTTGTTATTTTAAAACTGAGGCTCCAGGTTTTCCTTTAATCTCCAAAATTTTACAATAACAATTTCATTCCTAAAGGACTCATTAGAAGTTCCTCATTGTACTCGTAAACAGACGTGAGTAATTAATTCTGAGCTTAAAATGTCTTCTACCCTCTCTTACATGAACTTCATCATTATTTGAATCATTGCATCTGTTACTACACACCATTTTACGTAGTTTTCAATGATATTTTGCTGTGTACTCACTCAAGAATGATATAAATTTTATTCGTCTTTCTTCATTTGTTAACAAATATTAAAATGTAGCCTTCTTTACTAAGCTTCAATCACTTGTATATTTGCTCACTTTTCAAGTACACTAAACAAATTTGTGAAATTATGTTACTGTAAACAAAACACTGACAAAGTCTAAAGTTTCATTTTTAAATATTTATACTTGTTTGTAAACTTACAAACTTACATTGTAAAGTAGTTTCACAAATTACAAACAAAGTTTGCAATTTGCAAAGATTGTAAAAATTGTGAAACAGAGCCACGATACTAAGTTTATGTTTACGGTACTGACATATCAGTTTGTTCACCTAAAATATGTAAGTTTGTTGAGTCAGGTGCACACAATGAAGTCATAAAGTTTCTGCTGTCAAGACTATTTTTGGTAATTCCACAGAAAAAGAGCCGATTGGAGAATGTAGGTATAAAAGCCATACCTACACAAGTTCTTGACCAACTAAACTGAAGTATAGCATTTAACGTACTAGCGGCCTGCAGGCATTAGCCGTCGTCTCAACCTAGTTTCTAAAAATACGGCGCTGCAGGTTCTATCTCCGTGACTCCCACTTTGTCCGTCCACCTGTTGCTGGAGTTACAACATGCTACGCAATCAAGTTCCGTGATGTGTGAGTTTGTGTAAGGAAGCGGCGCAGTTATAAAACTTTCCTATTCAAGGTGAAGGTGAATGTTATGTGCAGAGCACGCGCAGTGCAGTGAATGAGGAGTAACCTGATGCGCGTGCTCAGTATTGCCAACTTAGCCATTTAATGGAAAATCTATCATTTTCACAGTAGCGTTTGGCCGTATAAAATCCTCAAATACTTATACTCTAGGCTATTTAACAAATTCTGTGTTCAAAATCTAACCTAAATAGCCTGATTTTATTTGCCAAATACTTAGTTAGGTAAAGTCCCCCAACTACGGCAGAATCTCTTGCAGGTATGATTTAATACTTACAATTTCAGGTTATGTAGAATATGACTTAGTAAAAGGTTGTTTCATCACGGGCCCTCCTTTATTCTGTAATTGCGGGTATTTAGTGTTACATTTGGGTGAATCAGGCATGTAATGCATAGATAACGTGTCGCTATGGAATGAAAACTCACATGGTGTATTAGTAGCAAAGGTCGTAATGAAGGCAATCTTCTGAGGAAACCTGTGTTGCAGATTTTTTAATCTTTGAAAAGAAATATTAAATAACGATCTCAGAGCTATCAATCCTGCTCTGAAGACAATTGTAGCTTGATTTCAAATTAATAGCCGAGATAGGCATTTAGAATATAATCAGAAACTGGCTCCGTAGCTCAGTCGGTAGAGCATCTGCTTACTGTGCAAGGTTCGATTCCCGACAGGGGCTAGGACTCAGTCAGTCAATAAGTCCAGTCAGTTCAGTCAGTCCGGTCAGTCAGCTCTGTCAGCCCAATCAGTACTGTTAGTCAGTCCAGTCAAATCAGTCCAGTCAGTTTAGTCAATTCGGTCAGTCAGTCCTGCCAGTCCGGTCACTCAGTCCTGTTAGTCCAAGCAGTACTGTCAGTTCAGTCAGTCACTCAGCCAGTCCAGTCAATCACTCAGCCAGTCCAGTCAATCACTCAGCCAGTTCAGCCAGTCGGTTAACCAGTCCAGTCAGTCACCAGTTCAGTCAATCAGCCAGTCCTATCAGTCAGCCAGTCCAGTCAGGCAGTCCAGTCAGTCAGTCAGTCCAGTCAGTCAGCCAATCCAGTCAGTCAGCCAGTCCAGCCAGTCACCTAGTCCAGTCAGTCAGTCCTGTCAGTCAGCCAGTTCTGTCAGTCAGCCAGTCCAGTCAGTCACTCAGCGAATCCAGTAAGTCGTTCATTGACTAAGCTCAGGCACGAGTAGTTTGTTTTAATGGAGTGAATTCCTCTGACCTATGTATGTTTTAAACCTAGGCCTTGTCACCACACCGCGAAGTCTTAGAACAAGTCAGAGAAATGCTCATGAAGAGCATCAAATATAGGTACCAACGTCTTTCCTTAAGGGTTTCATATCCCCCTAGCCCTTTCGTGACCTGCAGCAACGACACAGATTGTCTGAACCTTAGGACCTTGAGGAGCCATAGTTATCGTTCGCTACTATAGGCCATGATTATGCCTGTTTATCATAATTTAAACATAAGTCTTTCTCAAAAACCTAATTGGTGGTAATTATATAAGTTATATAGTCAGAGCTACGGCTCATTTTATTTTAACAATTTGTTGTATCTCTCCGCGTTAATCTTATAGCATTCCTTTCGTCTTAGTTTCTTGCAATGTGGCGTTCTGGAAGATTTAAAACTTATCAGGAAGTTCTCTTAACTTTTAAATAGGTGATTGTGCAAGCTTCAAAGCCCATCGGCATTCAAAAACACAAGTTTAGTTAAATTCCCCAGAACACTGTTCCCCTACAATAATAAGAAAATGAGTTCATCATTGCCGAACTAGGTCGCCTTAAGAAGATCAGAGGCCCATATGGATGTGTCGGGTTGCAGATATTTAAACACAAAGCCTGATACTCGTAATTTCATTCTGCGGTAACTGTGCATAAGTAATCGAGAGTTGCTAGTTGAAAGTGAAACTAAGTGTTGTTCAAATATCTGTTATGTGAGCAAGACAGTATGAATTCTTGCGATTGCATTACATACACTTCATTAACTAATATTTCTTTTTTCAAGGCATGGGTAAAAAATCCCGCAAACTTAGAAGAATACAAAGTCTGTATTTTATTCAAAAGAACACAGAATAACCAAATTTTTAAATATTCCTATACCAAAGATAAAGTGTATTAAACTCATTGTTGTCACACTAGAGTAGACTTACTTTTGAATTTCAACAAAAATATGGTGATAATAATGCTGATAATATTGTTATAGTTCATTATTATGTCATTGGTGACGCATTATAATAAGTTAAGAATGTTGAACTATTACTTAATTTTTGTAATCATCTCTTTATTTTTCTCTCTTTTTACTTTCTCTTCTGGTAAGTAGAGGAAGTATTGTATTCCACTCAAAAATTCGATATCGAGATTTCACCGGAAATATATGTTTCGAGACTTCCTGAATAATAAAAAAGCAGTTTTAGAAAAAGGTCCGTGTGTGTGATTCTGTCTGTCTGTCTGTCTTTCTGTCAGTCTGTGGATAGCATAACTCAAGAACGAAAAGTCGGTTAAAACCCAAAGTTGGTATTTAAGTTTAATGTTTTTCAAGGATGCGGCACGAAGATTTTGCAGAAAATTACTTCACCCTAAACTACCCTTTACATGGAACAGTTTTCGAAAATTTTGATTTTCTTGAAAATGCCTCTAACGATTTTGATTAAAATGTCATGTTAAATATATTTGTATGACAAATGAAATGTATATTTTGAATTTTCTGGCTATAGCCTATGTAGTCATGTTTACTCTGGATAACTTTTTAATAACTCGTAAACCGTAAGAAATAGACAAAATCTTACTATACAAAAACTTAGATCTCGCACAATTTATGTCTAAATAAATTTTTGTAGAGTGAACCATTTCGGAGATATTCTTTGTTATTTGTGTCAGTTTCGGAAGACTTAAAAATTTCTTGAAATGCTACATCGTTGTTCGTTTCCTGATAAGCGATAAGAGTACAAAGAGAACGGGATCTCAAAGCTTTGGAAGAGTTAATTATCACTCAAAGCCTACTTTATTCTCATATTCCTCTTGCACCTACAAGGAAATAAGCATTATGATAAATTGCACAAATTTTTATCTCAACTAACACGAAGAAGATATAGGAATAGGAGTTTGTAAAAATGGTTAGTACAAGAATAGAGAAAGTCATGTGAGTACAACACATCAGATTTTTAATTGTTCTAAAAGCCACATTAACTGAAAGATTGCGTTTCTCTGAAACAATAAGCACAGATACACTTGGATTCAACTAAACGCCTGTGACGTACTATAAAAGCGCCTTGTACATCTTTTGTGAGCTTCATCCTCTGAATTATTGGGATCCTAGGCGAATAAAACTCGCCATATCAATGTCAGTGTTTGCTTCTCTCTACGAAATATCTGCCATTTGCTTAAAATATCTTAGGATTGTAAGTAATGTACCAACCAAATGATCAGATCCAGAAAACACATCAAGCCTTTAAGAGAGTTGGATGATGCAGTCAGAGGACGTTTGCATTCGACAATTAAGGCACTGAGTGATGTAGAAACCAGTCTTGAACGTTTCTAGTTTGGCTAATGTTTTTCTCCTGTCTTGTCTTTATGGACTGGTCAGTTCACTATTCCCAGGAATAACATTACAAGTTACGTGGTATGTGTATTTATCAAGCCAGCGTTCTCTGTCGTTTAAACTGAGGTCGGCTGTTGAAGTTTTCTGTAGTACCTACATGTTAAACCTCAACGTTGTGTCCTTGAAAGACCTAGCAGACTTCTCCAATAGGAAGTGTATGGTGTTACACAGTTGGAAGAGAAGCTACACTTCGCTAAAGAACTACTAGAAATGTTATAGTGCTCAGAATAATCAAATTAAGTATTAAGAAGAATACTATATATATAATGGATTTACGGAACAATGGCTCTATAGACTTAAAAGACGAGTCCATGTTTATGTTCAAGTTTTCGAATGCGTGATTTTTAATACGATGTATTAACGACATAAAAATTCATGCAAAATGTTCTGTTCTAACAATACGTCTGTTTAAGAAATATTAAGATTCTGTCATGGAAATGGGTAGAATTAAATTCAAAACTTCAATGCCACGCAACGCTGGCTAGCATGCCAACGTGTTTGGTGAATTTAATGTCTTCTCGGCACGTTGGGTACGGTAGCTCAGTGGTTAGAGCAGTCGGACGGAGACCGGAAGATCTGTGGTTCAAATCCCGGCTATGCCATTGAACTCTTTTAGTCTCATTCTGCCCTTTACAACCTTGTCCTACACATGAGCAATAAATGTCGAAAGAGTCTGCCATGCATTGTATTTTAGATTATCTAGATTAAGTCATATATGTTTTGATTATGATAGACTTTTTATAACTTGTAAACTGCAGAGCCTTCTCAAAGGTATTTAAAGTAGTTTTATTAGTGTTTTACGACCGTCCTTACTACATACAACCCTTAAGGATGGACACTGATGATACACGACATGAAATAATAATTGGGAAAGAAAATGTGGGAAGGAAATGTTTTATGTTTAAGTTCAGAGTGTCTTCCTGCATTGACTTATTATGGGAACTGTAATCCTTCATATTACTTTACATGGATTTAGGGGTCAGCAGACGGCACGGGCAGTTAAATATCAGATGGTACAATGTTTGCCTAATGAAAATAGTTCCCTAATTGTCCACTTTTATACGTTTGAAGCAGACAAAAGCTTAGAAGGGTCGATCTTTCAGGCTTATAAATTTGCGTTTAATTCAATGTTTATTTTTATGTTTAAATAATTAGCTGTGAACTCTCCATTAGACTGCATGTTACATTTTAGGTTTACGCTATGCTTAATTTTCATTGTGAATGAGACGTAAGGCGTGTTTGTGCTTATAAATATACAGTAAAACCGACTATAACGACGTTGAAGGTACGAACGGCTTACGGTCGTTATACCTGATAGTCGCACAAACCTGGTTGTTTGCTTTGGTTTTAGGCTGCTAGAGACTTAATTCAAAAAGGTAACAGAAATACAATCAGTTCACCTACAGTAATTACAATTCAGTATTTGCGAAGAGGGACTGAAGAGGAATTTTTCTTAGGTTTACGCAATACCTACAGTAATAACATGCCAGCAAAGTGTAAAACCTATAATAAGCGAGGAAAGAAGTAGCAACAATGTAAATTGCACAGTATTGTCAGACGCAGTCTTGGGTAATGAGTGAGGTAACATTTTGAGCATGTTCAAAACTTATTGTGAGTGTTGTACGGGAGTCAATTTGAGTTCTGCACTCTACAGAAAACAAGAGCTTGAAAGTAAGCGTTACATTGTTATTAACAATCCTAAAATACGTAACAAACAAAAATGAATGCTGGACATTATAGCCAAAATATTTCTCCTAAAATGTAATAATAAGTGCGTCGTTGTACACGATAAAATTTGTAATATGCAATGTCGTATTAAGCGATTTTTACTTTTTCTACTACGTACAGGAAGTATCGTATTCCACCTAAAAAATTGATGCCGAGATTTCACCGGAAATATATGTTTTGAGGCCCCCTGAATATAAAAGAAAATGTTTAGTAAAAGGTCCGTATGTGTATCAGATGGTGGACAGCACAATTCAAAAACGAAAAGTCGGTTAAAAACCAAAATTGGTATTTAAGTTTAATGTATTTCAAGGATGCGACGCCATGATCACTTCACCTCTTCGAGGGTGTGAAGTATAAGGGAAAAAGTGGCAGACCTTGCACAAGAATAGAAACAGTCGGCTCGTCGAGGGCTAGTCCATCTTGGACTACATCCGTCCAAGAATTGTTGGATACCGACATGGATCGGAGAACAGATGTTCGACACAGTACCAAAGCAGACAAGGTGATCTTTTCCAATTAGTATGGGATTTACAGTTTTTAAGCAAGAAATGTGATCTTTTGGTGCGAGAAAAGTCTACAACTTCTTGAAGAGTGGAAAATAAGCCGCCGCATGTGACGATATGGCCACCAATGGATAGCAGATGCCTGTTTGGACCGTTCTTTTTTGGCGGTACTGTGAATCAGCACCGATACCTGAACATGTTGTACTGCTTTAACCCTCCCAACAACCTGTCCGGGTTCTCGGGGAAAATAAACATGTGTGGCTTCTGTGTTCCACGCGTACTTGGAGCTACTAACCAACCTGGAAACATACTACACTTAACTAGAGCTTTTAGTCTGCAAATTAAGTAAATATCCATTTTTGTGATTCACCAATACAAATATTTGCACTTGTACCCCCAACATTCTGTATGTATATTAAGCGCAGCCCTTGTTATTTATCGTTGCTTTAACTACCATGTCATATCGCGACGTCTTGTTATACACAAGTATACCTAAACAAGTTAACAATACAATAACAATAATGTGATAAAATAGTGTGACAAGAAAACGAAATAATTGAGGTTCTTGAGGTTATCTTGCACATTCACTGGTATGGTTTCATCGGTCATTTCCTGTGATACCCTAGTGGGAGGGTCTCCATACCTCGGTTACTTATTATCTCGAAGAGAATTTTGACCTCTTGGGGAGTTCCAAATCTGTTGAGATATGTTGCATATGGAATAAAGGTCAGATAACCTCTAATCTGTAAAAGTGCCCATTCCATTCATTTATATTCTGTGGAATTAAGGGCGTTAAGAAGCTTTCTTTGAACTCGAGTACTCCTGATTTTCATTTTACGTTCTGTATATGGATGAAGTGTTTTGAGTGTAATCAGAAGAGCTTCTAAATGGTTAGTGCAAGTGTACCTGCATCAGCAGCAGCCCTTGTAGCAATTAATAAGATGGCAAATTGTTTGAATGATTCAGAGATGGCGAGCGGCGAGGAGGATAACGTTGGAACTTTAACCTAAAAATTGGAGGAAGTAGTTCGACGTTGCATACAACAGATTTTTTCATGGTGTAAAGTCAAACACGTAATAATTGTGTACGTGATCATGTTGCCAGCACTGGCGCTGTGAAGTCAGGCAACAATGAAAGTCAAACGACAATGTCCGCTGCTGTTTCCACAAACATTTCAGCTGGATACTTTCAATTTAATGTTTAGGGCTGCCTAAAATATACTATATGACAACGAAGGTTAAAAGTGATTTTATTTTGATCGTAAAATATCTCTTCGTAAATTTTTAAATCTTGTAAAATAAATCACTATTTTAAAAGGAATTTTTGAAGAAGTTCAGAATTGGATGGTAATGTTTGAAAATTCTTCATACATAAACAAAACTGTAATTCCCAATTTGTAGCTACTGAATGCTATGCATTTGGCGATAAGTTAGATAGCATTGCCACAACATGTATGTACATGTATTCAAATACAATTCACACTAAAAGCTTTCAAAAATGTTTCCGAGCTTTATATTCAGCAGCAACTGGAACTTGTTTATCAGCAACACAATAATATTTATTAACTTTACCACAATTGCTTCGAAGTTTTCTTTTCAAGTTTTCTAGATGTTTCTTCTCCTTCACACGTAAACAAGAACATTAGAAGCCGCACCTTTATGACCTCTGTACATGTCACAACATTGACTGAAATTGTCAGAAAGGAAACGATTCTCAGTCAAGTGGTAAGTCTAAGGAAGGGAGTGATCCAGGAAAACAACATTCACTCACTTTTCCAGCGACCGAGCGAAGTGAATCCACTTGGGGGACAATTCGAGTCATTGACCTCGAATATAGCACCGGGCCGTGGCGAGCTGCCCACCGAGCCGTACCGGATGACCCTCTACCTGAGCCACCTTCCCTGCCGCATCACATTTCTCTGCAAAACAGAAAAGGAGTATTTCTAATCGTTCCTTAGTTTGAGCTTCTTGCTATGTTGTTTCTTAATTTACTGTAACATCAAAAGAAACAGCAGGTGTCTATTACAGCAGGTAAAACAATATTTTAATGAGAGTCATTGTAACTTCTATGATAATGTGAACATAATTATTATTAGGAGGATTAGTTTTTATCATTATTTTCTGAAATTATACTTCATTACATCAAAACTCTATTTGTCTAAGAGAAACAATGAATGCTCTAAGAGTATCCATAGTAGAAATTTCCAAATTTTGCAGCTTTTATATAATTTTTTCAAAATTTTGTCACATACTGCTCTACCACAATCATAAGTTCCTTTTTTAAATGTTATGTATATGTTTTAAATCGATTTTTAAAAACCGATTATTTTAATTCTATTTTACCAATTAACTAGCTATTTCACACAATGCAGAAATCGTAATTTTATAAACATAAAAATACTACCACATTATTTAAATACTAATGCACCACACTAGAATATGGAATTTGTTTTATTCTTCTGGTTGTTTCAGAACTTCTTTTTACGTGTTGATACATAACTTTGTAACAGTTTATGCTTAGTGGATATCATATCTTGAGAAATTTAAATATGCCACAAAATATGCTAATTTTTTGGTTCCTTCTCCACAAATTTCTGCTGAAAATTTTAACATTAGTTACAAACTGCATTGTATAGAACATTTTTATTGTACAGATGTGTAAGAAAACTCAACGTCGAGTAAGTAAATACAATTTGCACTCATGGGAATTTAAATAGTGACGTGGAAACTTTAAGTGCAAGTTGTAAGCTGGTTTGGGTTAAAAATATCAATTTTGTGTTTTTTGCTGATTTTGAAAGTTTAACCTATTTTACCATAATCTAGTCTTTTAATCTTGCCAGAAGTGTTTTTAAAATAAATGTAACTGTCCAAGGATGGATATGAATAAAAAAATTATACATTGGTTAAATTGTTTTAAAAAATATGGAAATAATATCTATGTGATATAAAAAGTCAACGTTTAAAAAAGCATTGATTTATATGTGTACAAAAATTTCATAATTCTAGAGTAAATAGTTTCCCTGAAAAGTAGAGTTCTTCTTAAAAGTAACATTGCAAGCATAGAGCTTAGAACTTCCCTAATTTTAATTGAGTTTTCTCATTTCGCGGGAACCACTTATTCTACAGTAACAAAAGTTTTGCCACTCATTTCTTGGTTACTTGTGGTGGTACTGACTTTTTCTTATGAAACTGTCATTATAATCATGGATGCTAAAAATGTTTCTTACTAAAAGATGGGTGAAAGAATGACATATTCATTGTAATTATTTTAAAAATATGATCAACATATGTAATAAAAAAGTCAGCATAATAGAAAGTATTGATTTATATGTGCACTAAATTTCACACTTTCAGAGCAAATAATCTCTCTGAAAAGTGGAGTTAAACTTCTTAAAATAAAATGCAAGCATAGAGCTTACAACCTAACCTAAAGCAAACGTTATTACAGTATGTAACTGAATATAAAGATTCAAAGTATTTTGGACGCAAAAGCTAATTTGAAAACCTTTACTTTTTATTTTTCTGTCTTTAAAGTATTCCTAATATCATTTCTATAACACTTCTGTGTAAATGTTTACAAAACATACCATGTATCTCACATTTTGTAGAATGTATTATGTTTTCATCCTCTATTAAGAAATTTCTTTGGAAGTACAGTACTTCAACTAGAAACAAATTGCTAAAAAGCCCTCAAATTATAAATAATATCTGAATATATGTTCTAAACATGATTAAAATTACCTTTAAATAAAACATGAAAAACTAATCATATATAGTTCTTTCACATTAGCTATGTGTGCTTAGTAAATTGGAGGGCTGAATTTTACTTGAAAAATTCAGTGCCACTCCCGGAATTCAAACACGGATCTTTCGCTCGCCGTGCTAATGCTTTTAACTTCAGTGCTACCATGAGAGATGCCGTACGTCCATTAAATGTCGTCATCTGATTTAGCTATCCGGACAAACCTTTAAAAGAATCAATTTACCTAATCTGATTAGAAGGGTTAACGCACCGGGATATCTCGCGATGGTAGCTCAAGGGATAAGAGCATAGATGCGCAGAGCTGAAGATCAGTAGTTTGAGTAATAGGCGCAGCATTAAATGTGTTAAGTCTGAGTCAACCTTCCCATTATTTATATATGACTATAAAACTGACTTAGTTATATATAAAACCAAAAAATTGACGTTTAGATCGTAAAATTCAAATAAGTCATTCATTGTACAACGGTAAAAGGAGAACTTTATTTCAAGCTACATAAATAAAAGACAATCGCTTATTTATGTGTCAACCAGGAATAGTCGTAAATACTTATAAAATTAAAACATATATGGGTAAAATGAGGATTAAGAGTTCATTATAATTACTTTTTGTGTTTTATGCGTTTCAGCTTTGATCAAGCGTCTACTACGGTGTAGTTTGTACTAGTAAATGCCTATAGTAACAAGCGTAATGACATTGGCCCCTGTTCACTAAGTTGCTCCAATTTTGTTGAATCCGTTGCCCATTATCAGTAAATCCTCTTTATACGAGTATTAAATGATTCAAGGGCTCTAATAACACAAAGAACAATTCAGCGCAGGGAAGGTTTTACTCAACAACTGCTTCACACTACGGAAAATAACTATAAATGTATTAATCATATCGTATATTAAATTCAGCACTGCAGTAAACAAGTTCGTAACCTGGAGTGTTTCGATTTTAAAGTACTTTGGTTTTAGTGATGTTTAATACCCATTCTTACTGCAGATGGCATCATAGGTGCCATGACAGTTGGAAAAGGAAGCATGGGAAGCAAACGTTCCTGGCCTAGGCTTAGAGAACCTCCCCGGCGTGTGCTAGTTATGACTAAGTAGAACCTTGATAAAACCTTAGGTCAGTAAAGACGATCCTAGAGGGATTTGAACCGCATACTTCCTCTTCACGGCTCATGCCTTAACGACCTTGGCTATTTATGTCAGTTTGTAGCGCATAATTTCCAGTTTTTAAGTCGTGAATCTTGAATCAACAGTCACTTTTTGTTTTCACTTAACTTTAACTAATATTCTCCGTAATAAACAAGAAAGAGCGGCGGAAAATTCACACTTTTGGGCTGGAATATCAAACATTTACATCGGTTTTTATTTCGGTAGAAAAGTTTTTAAAAGTCAGTGTTGACTTTGACTTTGCCCTTATCGCAACCTTGTCTGGATCTCTCCCTCTCTGACACTGTTTCTCCCAATATCAAATTGCTAGTATTTTGGGAGTTTAACTATTTCTTATAAAGCAATCCCCTTCAATTTCCAATTTGTCATGTTAACCATTCGTTATATTACTCAGCTTCTCTTTCTACTAATTCAATAACCTGTGGGGCCCAGAAGAATCGCGATGGGCAAGAAACTTTTCTCCCTGGGTTTCTCTTCCCGAGAAAACCGTATATGACCTTTACCTCTTTGGTTCCCAAGGTCACTTCAGTGAAAAGTCTGGTGACGTAAGATTGTAAAAGAGACTTTAAACACACCTTCAAATAATGTCCCTCGGTTAAGTTAATAGCTATTTTATGTTGCTGTAAGTTCGTTACGTGTGCTTGTCTCCTTTAACGTCACTTCATCTATAGTAATTAAACATAAAATATCTATATCTGTATTATATTGATTTTTTGTATGTGATTCACCCCCTGCGTAGGTAAACTAATGCATTATGTAATACGCTCACAAATTAGTTCCCTTTAAAATTACTCCTAGTTTAATAAGTAATCATGAAAAATAAAGGTCTATATATTCTTATATGACATCAATTATTGTAGCACTAATCTCATTTTGTCCAAAGAGAAAATACGTTTCCTTATCCTGAAAATACAATTTTTGTTTGAGGAAAATAAATAATACCTTAATTTACTACCTCTGTGGATAAAAAGGACTTTAGAACTATAAAAATAGAAGCTTAACAGGTGTTCTGTGTAGAGTTTTCTCTCGAAATTCAGATTAAAACAGGGCCGGGTAGAATAGTGTCTCATTGAATCCACAGTGCACATAACCCTCGTAACATTCTTGCTCATTGGAGGAGTGATAATCCTTCGCTTCTTAAGCTCTTGACAGTGGTGGATTGATACAGTTAACGATCAGTATGTTTGTTTCAAACAGGAAAGAGGTGGTCATATTTGTATTATGTGAAGTCGGAATTACACGCATTAGTTATCATCCGAACACATGAGAAGGCGTTCAAACATTGGCGCCATATTTCTAACAGCAATACGCAGTTGCGTCGAGAGGTGTTCATATAAAACGCGAGATCTCAATTATGATTTTGCTACGTTCATCAGAGAAAACAGACTGTACACAGACACACGTGGAGTAAAATATTGCTGTAACACAAGCAGCAAATTCTCTCAGACCAACATATTTTACTTTACACAGTTCTTTAAATATCCTATGCCAACTAAATCTCTGCACTTATTTTTCGTCGCTTAATCTGTTTGTAAATTTAGGAGTTCACAGTAAGTTAACTCTTATATTGATCTACAGTAAAAGACTTAACAAACATTGAAATGCCATTCTGAAGATTCCTGAAAACATGGAATCTATATGAAGTAAACTTAATTTTTAGCTCTTCAAGAATGGGAGTGTAACTATGTACTTAGTTTACTCTATCGCACAGTACTAAGAGATTTTATACATTTCAAATAAGTACATTTTCATAATTTGATTTGTTGATTAAGAGAGTTGTATAATGGCTTGGTATGTTTGTTATGCTTAGATTGTAACCTTCTAGAAGTTTGGCACACCCTAAATTTGTAATAATAATAATAATAATAATAATAATAATAATAATAATAATAATAATAATAATAATAATAATAATAATAATAATAATAATAATAATAATAATAATAATAATAATAATAATAATAATAATAATAATAATAATAATAATAATAATAATAATAATAATAATAATAATAATAATCAGAAAACACTAGTTTTTTTCGTTGCATGCGTTGTATCTACAATAAAGCCGTTCGAAGTTGGTTCAAAGAAATCCACGTGATGTGTTGTTACAAATGAAGTAGACGATGTTGACAATAGGTGTACGATAATTCCTCTACTGAAACCGGTCGCTAAGTGACCTATGGACTCCTGAAATCAACTAAGGAAGAGGGATGTGCACCGTTGTGTTGCATAGTTAAGGCTCACGAATCACATGGATTCATGAATCCGCTTTTGCCTACCTCTGAGTTAAAGAGTCAATAAACAGTGACTTGCTGACAGTTGACTTCCAATATTAGTGAGTTTATTTTGTATTATGTAAATCAAATTGAAAGCCACTTGCTTTCCAAATGAATGCTTGGACTGTTCGTCTATGAACAGGACACGAACCTGATATGATAATTAAGTCCAGCGAATTACAATGTTTCTTCACTCGCAACCAAAACAGACATTCAAGTGCAGAGCATTTTCAATTCAACATTATGGTCTGCAATGTTTAAGTAATATATATTCTAAAATATTAAACTTACAACCACCGAAGATGTAAAACTGTGATGTCCCATGGCGTATTGCTTAGTACAAGAATGTGCTTTGTATGGAAATAAATTTTCAACTATTGGAAAAATATTTATTCTTAATATTTTGAAACTCAATTATAAAATCATTATAGTGGCATCTCAGCGTGTGAGAGTTTATTCTCAGCTGACAGCAGGAAGTAAAGCTAGAGAATAGAAATACTTGCAAGGATTGCATTTTCAGCTTCAGATTTTTATTAAATTACGTTAGATTTCCATTTCTTCAAGAGGCTATATAAGTAGCGTTATTCGAAAATGCAACTGCTAAAATTTTATAAAATTTAAGCACAGAAAAGAAGTTTTCTTTAATTAACACATATACAAGACGTAAAGTCATCTTCCTCCCGAGTTAAGTTTCAATGTATTTCACTGACGCTTATATCTTTGACAGCCATCGCATTATCTCTAAAAACGAGAGCAACACAGAAAATGTTAACTGTAAATGGATCACTTTTTAAGTAGAGACTAAATAGAAACGACAAAATGGGTTTTGAATGTTTTAACTCTAAGTTAATGCATTCAAGTAGGTTTCCAGTTCACCTAGAACTGATGTGATGTGACGGTAATGGATATTGTAAGCCTTATCATCCATTCCGGTAAAGCTAGACCACGTAGTCCATTAAACTACTTCCTTCAGAGCAAGTTAATGCACTTGGGTGCAACCCCGTCGCCACTGATACCGTCTGACGTCAACTGCGTATCAAACAATAAACCTCACGTGAACATGGTTAACAGACAATGCAACAGGAATTAGCAATTCTAGCAGCAGCAATACCCTGAAGTTCCGGTATCAGTAAAATGTTTTAAATTTATGCTTAGTTATCTTCCATCCTACTGCTCTGTCACCTAACTGTGGACTCAGAACGAAGAACTAAGCTTTACAAAAGGTTTCTGAGTAAACAAACCAAAATAACACATGCGACGCAATAAAGTTCCTTTTACATTACATTCGTATTGTTAATAGTACATTGTACTAGCTACCAAATTACGTTTTTATTAATTGCATTTAAAACATTACACTTTGTTTTGCCCTACAATTTTATTAATAGAAGTACCCTCTTTAATTTTATATACATTTTAGCACTGCAAACGTATTTTGAATATATTTTTAAAAATGTTACTGTCTCTGCAATGTTCTACTGTGAATTCTGCACAATTTCACAGAAAAAATTTGTTCCTTTGTAAGTCTAAAAGGGTGTTAATAAATAACATAATTAATTATTTTCAAATAAATAATTCGTGATAATTTGTAATCCGAAGATAGCATAATTGAGAAATAAACATACCTTCCTTTTAAAAAATATAGCTTCTGAATTAATGTGTAAGTCAGGGTACAGCGTTTACCTTCCCTTAATCCTTTGTTATGTTTTGAAAGATATCACATATGGTCTCAGGAGATTTCCAGAGTATTTCTCGTTTGCCGCTTAAAACCGTCATTTCATCAAAAGCTCACAATGCTGTTAACAAAGGAAGAAACTTGCCCTAACGTCAATATTCATAGAAATAAGGGAACAATCTTTGACCTGGTTAATTAGCTCTTGGTGTTATATTTTAAAGATGTCAAATGGCCTATAAATTGGTTTTAAGTGTGTAAGAATTATCCTACAGGGCGAATAGCTTTCGGTAAGCGCTGCTCTGGTGAAACAGAATGATATTCTCATTAATGTCTTTGTTAGAGGAATAGAGTCTTGAATTGAATCAGTTTGGTCACTCAAGAAGGACCGCATCATCCAGAGGGAGTTCGGTGTTGCCACTCCCGTCAGTTAATGACGAACCGTGGGCCGGAGGGCATGTCCTGACCCCGATTCCTTGTTGCTCCTGTGCGTTATGCTGCTGTCTCTGCAAGCCGTTTGTCGAGGTCCTAGAAGCACATAGATGCGCAGGGAAAGTTCCTGAAACAAAACGGTTCGGAGTCTTACGCAACGTTGTGCAAGCATTCTCTTAGGCAGTGTGGGAGGTGCAGGCCTTCCTTGGCTTTTGTTTCAAGCCGTTACACCGGAACCTGCCGCTATGGAGAATCTGATGATAACGAAAAGAAAAGTTCTAGCTGGAGGAGCAGGCAAGCCAGGCAAGCCACGCAAGCCAAGCCACGTTAACTCCGGTGTCTTGCCTGAAGAGTGCAGGCTAGTGGAACAGCTAGCCACACCCGAACAATGCCGCAATGTCAATGCCGAACGCTTGGCATTCCACATGTGGGCATGGAATGTCTGAGGCCCGCATTTGGCAGTGTCTTCCACATGCTACGATGCATTGTTTGTCTCAATCACGGCCAGCTTTGACGTCCTTCCGTTAAAACTGTTTTCGATCTGACAACCTCATCGTAGAACTGCAAACGGCAACTTAAGAAACGCATTTTCATTAAATTATTTTGTTGTTTAACGACACTGTCAATTGCTATTATCACATCAGAGTCGGCGGTGTGTCGGAATTTCGTCTCACAGGAGTTCTCTTACATGCCAGTAAATCTAAAAATCATAGGTCTGGGTCGGATTTGAACCCACAACCTTGGGATCAGTAGGCCAGCGTCTAACCAACTGAGCCATCCAGACCAATTACATTCGTTAAGGCTTAGGTCAGTGGTACTCAACCTTTCTTTTTCCTCGTACCCCCAAAGATAATTTTCCATTCCAGCCTGTACCCATATAAACCCATCAAAATGTTTTAAAACAGCCGATTTAAATAAAATGGGCAGCAGACCTCTCCTCCCATCAAAATCCAAATTTTTGTCCAAAAATTTAATTTCAACTTTCTCCCAAACATCGGTTTAGCCATTAGATTCCATTTAGCCCTAGGCCAAGCCCTAGAGTTATCCTTAATTAAAATTATACCTAACTATATCTAAAATAATTTATTAAATACTACAAAAAGAAGTGTTGTGCTATAAATGTATAAAATAAATACAGAAACTAGGTTACAGATAGCAGACACTCAAACGAGATATGAATATGTATGTTTCTGATCAGTTAATGAGACGGCTGAGCTTCTTTTCTGGACACCAGGTCCTCTATTCGTGGGTGAATCTTCGTTAATGCGAGTATCAATAGAGATTCAAGAGATTTCTTTGTTTCGTTTTGATTGCTGTCAATGCAGCTCACAGAAATAATAGAGGGTAATGGAAGACTGACTTCAGTGTACTGTTTGCGTGCATAATACCAGAAATCACAGATTGACATGTTTTCGACTTTTACTTTCAGTGAATGTCAACAAACATTTCCAAAATACTTTTTTTTTTTTAATTCTATGGGAAGATCAGAGGAGCTCATGGCGGTGATGCAAAACGGATTTTTAATCCAGGCTAGTATATTATCGTCTTTATTAATTTCTGGAAAGTACTTCAGAAACTGTAAACTGAGATTTTATAGGTAGTTTGCAGTGTTTCCAAAGTCCATCACCAATACTAACTAAACGGCAAGGTAAGCAAAATGTATTCTTGAACAGAAGACAATTTAAATGTCTCTGGCTGAAATATGATTCGTTATTTGTGATCATTCAGAAGACTCGTCATACTAACTGTATGGTTATTTTAAATGTTTTGTAACCCTAAGAAGAAGGTTGAATATCTCTGGTTTAGCTCACTTCGGATATGCTTAATCTTCAGAATAGTTATAGCGCAAGTGTAGGAAGTGTTATTTCACAGTAAGATTGAGATGTAATATGAAAATACTTCAAAAGAGCTATATAATGAATATTTATAGCACTAGTTACAAAAGCATGATGAGACTTAGTAATGAGAGGCTCAAGTTAGAGCACGACCGAGAGTGAAGACCTGGAAGCGGGTGGTCAGCAAGCACTAGCTATGATAGTGAGGAAAAGGATGATAGGAAATGCAGTAGAAATCGATGAATGGAAACGTGATGGAGCAATCGGGGGAAACCGGAGAAACCGGAGAAAATCCGCCCGACGTCGCCCTGGGATCGAACCCGGGTCACCTAGCTGGTAGGGGAATTGTCTAACCGCTCGGTCACGGTGCCACCTTAAATAAAATCTTACTACACAAAATAATGTGCATCTCGTTAAAACACACAATTTCTTTCTCCCCCCCCCCCCCCCCGCCTCCCCCCACTTCTTCTTGTGCAATGAACCATTTCCGAGATATTTCTCCTTATTTGAATTTTCCAATACTTATTTTTTAAATGCGAACTCGCTCTTCAGTTGTTTATATTAGAGATTGGAAATTTAAAGCATCACATGCCACCAGGTGTGCTCTTAAAATATTTGACCATCGTTTAAATCCCTGTATTTCCATATCCCCCTTGTATCTACAGGAAGATTAGCAATAAAATAATTTCTGCACATATTTACCTCGATTAACACAAAGTACGGTAATAGGCGCCTATAGGAATAGTTTGTATAAGAGTAGAGAAAGTCATGTGAGTGCAACAAATCAGATTTGTTTTCTATGCACCATGATATGGAGAGTTAAACCTGTTCTTTGTTCTACATTTCACCTTCATTTATTTACATAAAACCAGATATCAAAGACAGGTATTCAATCAGTTGCCCTAACTGATTCAGTGACAAGACTAGGTTGCTTTAATAAAGTGGCATTCTAAGTATAATTGCTTCATGATTTATTCGAGAATTAAGGATAAAAATAAGATTAATAAGCCATATTTCTGATATCCTTGACATTTAATCCGTAAATTACTATTGCCTTCAGACGGGCGATTAGCAGCTTAGTAATGTAGCACACAAATGTTCAAAAGCAAGTTCATGTTTTGTAAAACAAACTTAGTCTTGTTTCAAGTTTTTGCATTAAGGAAAACTCCCACAACTATCTACAAAGAGCGATCAGTATCATTTTATATTCTGCATTAACTGTTTATTTTATTAGTTCAAGAGAATTGGTTATTGTGTGATCAATTCCTATGAAACTTAGCTTTCGCGATCTAAACACAATTTTTGAAACCTAGGTAATTAGACCAAGAGTGTCAATAAACTGGCATATAGTAATACTGCATTATTATTAAGCGCGGTGCTTAAGAAAGGATTGCTGGAACCCTTGAGAGGCATCCGGCGACCGGCGTGTATCTGGTTGAGAAAAGAAAAATCTGAAAAAGTAAAGGATATAATAGGAATAAATTGTCAAACCAAAGTGGACATAAAAAGAGCTCTTTTAAGAGATTGGCAAAACGAATGGGATAACATCAAAGAAGTGAGAAGAGTCTACAATATATTCCCTAAAATAAATAAAAGATTAAAAATAAAGCATCTGAATCCAACAGAAGGACTAATTCATTTCTTGACTGGACATGGCCCATACAACACCTATTTTTACAAAATAAATAAATCTCCTACGAACATCTGTGAGACCTGTGAAACTATAGATACGCCGGAACACAATATATTGGAGTGTGTAAAATGTTCAGAATTAGTAGAAAACGAACGACTAGCAATACAAGACTATACTTTGCAAGAAATACTATTAAATAAAAACTTATTGAAGAGCCTACAAATTCTAACTAATAAAATATCGCAACAAGTAATCACGGAATACAGAAGATCAAGACCAATACACATCCAACCTATTGCTGCATCAAATACTCCAAGAAGATCCATAAGGCTGAATACACCTAAAACAATTAGAACTAATCATTAACAAAGAGTCGACACCCCAATAGTTGAAGGAAACATTATGTAGGTTCTCTAAGAGGAAGAAGACAAACTATATAACAAATCATATGTACATTATTAACTTACTTGTTTAGATTAAGTGTTATGTTAATATTTAGTTTTCATTTTCTGCAACATAAATATTGTTAAAGGAATGTTAAAAATTTTTTAAATGTGATGTAACCAATATAATAATTAACTATCCTGATGTAAAAAATTAGGTATCAGGATTAATAAATGCAGATTATCCATCCATCCATCCATCCATCCATCCGTCCATCCATCCATCCGTCCATCCATCCGTCCGTCCATCCGTCCGTCCGTCCGTCCGTCCGTCCGTCCATCCGTCCATCCATCCGTCCATCCGTCCGTCCGTCCGTCCGTCCGTCCGTCCGTCCGTCTGTCTGTCTGTCTGGAAGTTCCAGAAAGGACCTGTGACGTCATCCCCACTATTTAAAGAGACGAGGAAGCAGCAGAGGAGAGTTACAGATAAGAGTCGCTCAGTGTTTCTGTGAGTGTGAGACAGTTGTGTGTGTGGTAGTGTCGTCGTGAAAGATACATCACGTCGAAGTGAAGAAGTTGTAATGACTATTGGACGATTGTATAGTCGGTGGTAGTGTATGAGAGACAGAGAAAGTGAAAAAGACAGTGAAAGGACTGAGTCAACCTATGGGAAGAAAATAGTTGTGAGTTGTAATATCACGTTAACTGTGTTAACGTCGAGAAGAGAACTATGTTTTTGTGCAGAAGTTTAGAAGAAGGATAAAGCGATAGACAAATAACTGGACTGGATTTTGTAGTCTTTGTCACACTGGTGTCAGGAATGAGATTCGTAACACTCACGTAGTACTGTCACGTTTTATACGTTATCCGTGAGCGCTGAAGATTTTACCTGCACAATTTCTAAGGTTAAGGCGATTTTACTTCTGTTTTTGGAATTCCACAGGTCTATGGGCATTAAAAAGTTGTAAATGTGATATTATTATTATTATTATTATTATTATTATTATTATTATTATTATTATTATTATTATTATTATTATTATTATTATTATTATTATTATTATTATTATTATTATTATTATTATTATTATTATTATTATTATTATTATTATTATTATTATTATTATTATTATTATTATTATTATTATTATTATTATTATTATTATTATTATTATTATTATTATTATTATTATTATTATTATTATTATTATTATTATTATTATTATTATTATTATTATTATTATTATTATTATCATTATTATCATTATTATCATTATTATCATTATTATCATTATTATCATTATTATCATTATTATCATTATTATCATTATTATCATTATTATCATTATTATCATTATTATCATTATTATCATTATTATCATTATTATCATTATTATCATTATTATCATTATTATCATTATTATCATTATTATCATTATTATCATTATTATCATTATTATCATTATTATTATTATTATTATTATTATTATTATTATTATTATTATTATTATTATTATTATTATTATTATTATTATTATTATCATTATTATCGTTATCATTATCATTATCATTATCATTATCATTATTATTATCATTATTATTATCATTATTACTATCATTATTATTATTATTATTATTATTATTATTATTATTATTATTATTATTATTATTATTATTATTATTATTATTATTATTATTATTATTATTATTATATTGCCATTTACCGTAATTTTCCATGACGCCTAGTTTCTTGCCCTCATTTATCTTTTCATACATTTTCTTTTATGCACCTAGTTACATTCATTTGCCTATGTTTTTTCTGCACAATTGTCACATTATTTTCAGCTTCATTGCGGGTAGCGTTTAAAAATTCTGAATTTCTTATACCATTACACAAGCCTTGTTTCCAAATTCTGCATTACATGTTCTCAATATATCTGCCCTATGTATCGTTATCTCCCACCCACCTCCTCTCTCATCTCTTTGTGAAATGGTTATAACAACCAATGAATTAATTGTGCGCCGTATATCATACTATGGAATTTAAGCGCTAAATGGTTAACAGTAATATGTAGTCTTAATCAGTGTCTGTGCCAATTTGTTCAGTTTCTGTCAGTTAATAATTAATACTTTACAGCAAATAGATTACTGTACTTGTTAGTTGGTTCTGCAACCACGAACACATGGGGATCACTATGTACACTGATCAGTGAAGTCAAGGTTGCATACTGATGGCAATGACACGTTCAGATGCTAGCAAATAGTCAGTCCCTCCCCTGAACAATCAAAGTATTTCAATTTGTACAATAATTCAAAGATGAAGTGTAATTTTTCTTGCTACTTACCTATTCCTTAGAGGAATAGAGGAATACAGTAGGCTGAAGTGATAGTCAAATCTTTTAAGAGTTGGTTACTATGCAATGGCCTTAATATTCCCTTCTCTTTCCACAGATATAAAAAAAGGAAAACCGACCCTATTTCAGAAAACCAATTAAAATCAATAAGAAGGAATATCTCAAAAATGGTTAAGTCCACAAAAAATGTATTTGACATAAACCGTATGCTTTAACTAGAGATGCCTTTTTGTGTAGCAATATATTTCTGTCTCTTACGTTTAACAGTTATGCATAAATCATTCAAGACGAAGATAACTTCGATATTATTCCCAGAAAATTGAAGATATACGTTTTATTTATCATGAAAGTACTTTAACATATGGTAATTTAGTCAAATTGTTAAAGTCATTTTTGAAAGAATCGAAACTTTGAAAGATGTTGTCGGTCTGGGTGGCTCAGTGGGTTTGACCGAAGTCGCGGGTTTTAATCCGGCACAGACCGATGGTAAGTGTGCTTAAAAACGACAGCTCCATGTCAGTAGATCTACTGGCATGTAAAAGAACTCCTGCGGGACAAAACTCCGGCACACCGGCGACGCTGATGTGATCCTAGCAATTGACAGCGTCGTTAAACAACAAAATATTCATTTATTTATTTGAAAGATGTTCCATATAAAGGTATAGTTTGTTGAAATCCACATGTCGTATGCTCGGAAATTGCTTAACTTAAATACCAAAAATGGTATTTAACCGACTATTCGTTTTTTAATTATGCTGTTCACAGATATACAGTCAGATGATCACGCACACAGGCAGATATACACACATCTTTGTCCAAAAATGCTTTTTTTTTTTTTGGGTCCAGGAAGCCTCAAAACCTGTATTTCCGATGAAACTTCTGTATCGAATTTTTGTGTGGTATATGATAGGTACTCCCCTGTCTTAATGTTAAGCAGGCAGTGAAAGCAAAAATGCTCAAAGGAAGTGGTGGGGTACTGAAATTCCACTCATTGGCTTCCAATTAGCTAAATGTTGAAGAAAAACAGCATACCTCTAATGGACCTGTGTATTCCACAGCCAAAACAGACATGATTTTGTGGTCCTCCAGCTAAACGTGACTGCGTTGGCCGAGAGCAAGATAAAGAGATTCAATCTGTCTAGACCAGCTTCAGCAGAACAACGATGACTCACATTCTTATAGGATAAATGATAAGAATAAAACCACTTTCAGTGCTGTATTGTAATTCCTTATTTTGGTGTACATGTCTGGCCATTCATTTGGTAGGAACTCAAACCTCGGTAAGTTGAACATAATACCCACATTTAGGTTCACAAAATATTATGTTACAAAAATGTCAAACTACTTTTATACAGTAGAACGTGGATAATGTGAAGCTGAAGGTAATATCCAGAAATTCAAAATAAAAAAGTTACCTCTAAAATTAACATTTTAGCAATAGAGGTGAATACATCCATCAGGATTTTCCAGCTATCTGACTGTTTCAACTCTTACATGTTCACTGGAGGCACTGCTTAAACTTTTCTCCTTATTCTTCAAATAATTTGAGGAAGTGTTCATTGCTATCCCGTATTCTTTCACGATTACATATTTTCTCCTCAAACCTTTTTGAACTTCTGGAATGGCGACGAACTTTTCCACAAAAGTTGAAGTCTTTTACTGGTCACGCGGTTCACTAAGAGATATAGTGGCGTTGATTTACAACACACTGAATAGTATAAAGCTCAAGCGACAGCTAAAGGCGCACATGTTATAAACAAGGGGAAATAGACGCTGAAGACCGGCAGTTAGGAAAGCTATTCCACCCACTAAACAGAATTCCAACTGCATTCCGACGAAACAATTAAGCCTGGACCTATTTTGCAGAAATGCATGAACGAAGGTATCATTAAATTTCCGCGTTTAGATTAATTTTCAACTGACATTTTGAGGAAAAACTTCGAATTATGGAAAATAATGTTCGAATTATGTGTAATTTTTCTACGTTGCTTTAATACAAAATTCAAGAGACGGAGAAAAATTTTCGAATTAACGACCATTTCGAATTATAAACGTTCGAATTAAAGTTTCATTCTATAGCAATTGCTAATTGGCAATGATATTCACTCGTGTACTATTTGCGTAACTTTGGGTTTGTTTGGGGTGGGGTACCTTTGTAAGCATTAAATTTATATACTCATTTACACCCTCACTCATATTTCACTTATATTTGGGGAATAATCCTGACTAAAGAAAAATGCCCATCCTCCAGTCAGGAATCGAACCCAGGGCCTCAGGATTTGGGAGCTAGCATGCTAACCAACAGACCCAGAGGCAGCCTCCATAGTGCTTGTCCCTGCCTTTTTACTTTCCCTACTACGCATAGTAAATAGGGGAAGTATTGTACTCTGCCCAAAAATTATGTCGAGATTTCGGTGGAAGCAACTGTTTTAAGGCCCCCTGAATCCCCAGAAGTACATTTTAGAAAATGGCCCGAGTATGTGTGTGTGTGCATACGCGAGACGTATGTGTGTCTGTGAGTTATACTAACTTAAAAAAGAGAAATCGGTATTTACTTGGTATTTATGTTGAGCATCTTGCAGATTTGATATAACAATTTTAAAGAAAATACCCTTTATTCAAACTGCCATTTAGAGAGAACATATTTCTAATTATTTTATTTCCTCTATTTTATTTCCTCAAAAACATCTTTAATAATTTTGATTAAAATAAAGACGTGTTCATGACAAATTAAATGTATAGGTATCTTAAAAGATTTCGGAATCGCTTCTGAAAACCTCTTTATTCTGAATAATTTTTGCATAAATGATAAACATCCTATAGCACAAAAACTGTAGATATCGTTAAAGCACACAATTTATGCCAAATACTTCTTGAAGGGAGTTAACCGTTTCAGAAATATCCCTTGCTATTTGAATTTTTAAATTCTCTTTTATCAAACGGAAAGTCATTCGCTTTTTTTCTGCTGGTCATGCAAAGAGGATGGAATTTCAAAGCCATGGTGACTAGCTCTTAAAATATTTGACTGAATTCCTTTCTATCTTCATGAGATATGCAATAAAAGCATTTCTACAGAAGTCCATTTATTGTACAATTTTAGCCTGCAGTTTATAATCTTCCGACATATTTGTCCTCAAATTCCTAGTTTAATAATCTATATGTCTGGTACCTTCCTTTGCAAAATTTACTTCTCTTTAATAAATCCGTTATGCAGTTCATTTTATCTCCCTTCCCCCTATTCCTCTTGTTCTCTTTAGTTTATTCATTGGATATTATTTTGGTCATTGTCAGCTAAAGAAAAAAAATGCGTGTTTAGACTGCTTGTCCTAACAAGGAGTTTCTAACACGAGCCACTCATGCCATAAATGAAGATAATAACACTCAGTGGTATAAACATTTTAGAGCATTTCATTGTTATCAGCTTTATTTCTTACATTGGAAATTAAATGATTATTAAGCGCAGGTCTTGTGTTCATAAATGGCGAGTTGTATGAATGACTTGAAAATAACTTTGATAGAATCAGAACAAATTTTGTAATCAGTAGAAAGGATAATGTTGGAATTGCTACCAGAGAAGTCTAGGAAACAGTACGATATTGTACTGAATGGTGCAAGATAAAATATATTTTCACCTAGTAGGAACATAAATACTGTCATAACTTCAATTTGGAGAAGTATCGCATAGTTTTCAGTATAACTTACAACCCTGATTAAAAATGTTCTGCTCAAACCCTGGTGCAGGTCCTCAGTCTTCCTGGCCATCGACCAATGCTGGAACGAAAAGTCTCCAAAGGAATTGCCTTCGCTTCCACTGCAGAATCACTTAAACTATCAACATTGCGATATCGCTTGCCACACACTCTTTTCTGGAGTTCCTGTAGTTCAAGGAATTTAGATCAGGCTATTCTTCAAATGAAATGAAGTCGGGAACATTGTCACGCAATCAGCTCTGAACGGCCTTCACTCGATGTGCAGAGGCTGGATCCTGTTAAATGTCCAATTCGATCCATGAAACAATGCCGTGTTAAGCTGTATAACAATTGGGTCAAGAACTGTTTGTCTGTGCACTTTCACGACGTTTCACACCCTTTTCACAAAAATGTGTGGATGTTAGACCACTGTAACCTACTCCTTCCATATCATAACAGACGATATATTATGGGCTCTCTGGATTCGAAGAATAACTTGTCGAGCAATGAGTTGAATTCTTAGCATAGACTTAATGAGTTTTTTCGGTTAAAGCACTTTTCTACTCTATTATCTTCTCATCTGGGAAAAGAATCGCCCTGTGTTAACCATTAGCATAACGCTTTGGGGTGCTTTTTAATTCTGCAGCCTCTTTTTCCTTAGTTCAGAAGTGAGAAAGTGTACAATCCTTCTATGGTATACCTTTACTTCCAGGTCATCCCTGAGGACTCGTTTTATGATATGTCTAGAAATATTCACGGGCGAATTTTTGCTTTCTTACAAGATTTGGAGCTTTGGTGTCCTAAATATTCTTCGCCCGCCACTTCTCGCCCCATCAAGCAGTGATTTGGGTTTCGTTGTATCGACTGATCGCACAATAAACAAACATTTTACTTATTCCAAATTTTTTCAAGGTTTTGAGAATGCGTCCTGGAGATTTTCTGTCTTGTCCAATACTGAATCCAGGAAGCATCGACCTTCATTCACGTGCTTGCCATCTTACTTGCCAGTGCGAGTATTAGGCTGGCATACTTGTCAATACACAATATATAATAATATATAATATATATTTGTTAAACCAAACTGTTTTCCCACAGCCTTCTACATCCTATACCATGTGAGTTGACTCTCCCGCCTCTCCATGACTTTATTTTCTCTCCTTTCTATCTTTCTTCTTCTTCTTCTTCTTCTTCTTCTTCTTCTTCTTCTTCTTCTTCAAGATTTTCTTCAATTCTACTATCTGAAAACTGCAGCAGAGGTCCCTAAACTTAGGCCTTCCAAGATTCCTTTCTCAAATATTATAGTATGTCATATATTATGTAGTATACTTGCCGGTTGTAGTAAACATGGAAGGTAACGCTACTACTTCTGTATAGGCTGTTGGAGGTATAAGTAAAAATATTTGTACAGGATAATCAACAATAGCAATATCATATTAATATTTGCTTCATTTGCAGACTTGTAATTTTACTTATTAAGAGTAGCATGTTTTCAGGTTGCTTAGTAGCTTCAAATAGGTGTGCAATGGAAAACATGGCGCAGCGTGGACGGAACGAATGCGGTAACGCAGTAGCAGATACTACATCGGAACTGAAATCGAATGCCTTCTGCAGGGCCAATGAACTCACATTACCTAGATCAGTAAGTCGCGCATTGACGTGTAAAGCAAAACGGATAGTCTAACTCACAAGCGCAGCTACTACCGTGCAAAAACCATCAGGTAAATAGCTATGTGTTTGGTTTGTGGGAAAACTGTTAGACGAAGAGAAAAAATAACACACTGAAATGGATACATTAATTATCAAAATACGTGCACTTATACCCCTTAAAGTCTGTATATTATAGAATATTACGACTGTGTAAGTAATCATGTTGTCAGTACTAATGCTATGAAGGACAAATAACAACGAAGGCCAAACTACAACAGACTAGAGCTCACCATTGCATATGTCCGAATACATACTGCTATTTCACACAAATTTCAGATGCATTTTTCAGTCCCATTCTACCCTTTCCAACTTTGCCCTGCACATGGCTAGTGTGAAAGAACATTAATTTCCATTGATTGACCTTATAGTTGGTTAAACTATGAAGCCCGGGTCTTAAGTACTTAGACCACAGTAAGTCGCCATTAGGGTATGTTATCCCATGTGTATTTAAAATCTCCTTGTGGGAAAATGTGAGTTGGACAATCTGATGCCGTGTCGGTATGTTGGCCACGATAGCTTAGTGGTTAGAGTAGCCAGACGAGATTGGAGGATCCTTAGTTCAAATACCGGCTATTGCATTGAATTTCTCAGTATCACTCTACCCCTTTACAACGTTGTCCTACACACGGCTAGTGTGGAAGAACAATTAATTTCCATTCAAATGAATACCTTATAATTTAATTTTTGGGTTTGTATAAATAAACAGTACCTAACAGTGCCACATCATAAATAAGTATTACACCCGCACGTTTCTTTACTCTGCTGTATTACATACATCTATTGAACTGTAAAAAGAATTTGTGTGTATTAACTCTCTTGAAACCCACCAGTAAACCACTTGAGCCATTAAGGCTAAAAGGGATTATGAGATAGAAATTGAATTGCATTATTGTACAAAAGACTGAGAAGCACTGTTAAGAAAAGGTCTGTGCCTTTTTATTAAAAAGATCTGGATCTTCAAAAAATATGAACACCACCCACTTTGAAACTTAATCTCAAATTCTTATCCACCTAACTTAAACCTCAAGTAAGAATGTATTATTTAACTGAACGTCTCACCAGCTCTTTTTTAAAAGTATAATAAATTACACAATTGGGATCAATGCGTTTTTCTAAAAGGTTGAGTTGTAAAGCAATTATTGCCTAATACATAATCTAATCATTGCTAATATATTTCCTTCACTAAAACAAAAAATAAATAAATTAGTACTATCTTTACTGGCGTAAACTTGAAGGTTGACACGAGCAATAAACTTGTCAGGAATGCGAAGTATTGTACCTCAACGTCTACATTGTTTTGACAAAATATTATAAAGTCTTAGAAAGTAGTGAAAAGTACAACTCGTGACCTTCGTGTTCATAAAAATAACTGCGTTGCTGGGCTATAATTCATGTCTCTGTGAAATATCTTGATAACGGCAAGCCTATGTTTTTCATGTGACCAAATACACGGCAGTTGTACCTCCAGGTATAACTAACATTGGAATCCGAAACCAAGACCCTTCTAGCTCACCGTTGTGTAGAATTACAAATATGTTCACAAATATGAACACTATGCAAATATGCAATCGCTGTAGTTTTTAACTCTGTAAAGCATGGTAAAATTTTAACTGGACAAGTAATACCTGCATGGTCCATAGCGTCAAACATGGTTGTAAATAATGTAATAAATAATGTTAATTTTTAATTATATAATATGAGTTTTATCATTATTTATTACAGTCCGTGAGGTTTAAGTTGTTATATTTTCTACTGTCCTCCAATGCAGAGTGCTGCCCTTGTCTACAGCACAGGGTAGTGAAAATAGGTTGGATAGCAACTACTTCTTTGTCGCGATTCGTGGAAATTTCGGACATTTAGGAGCTCGCAACCCCCCCCCCCTTCCCCCAACTTCCATTGTATGTTGAGTGAAAGTTGCCAGTGGCGTATGGGCTGTGTAACCATGTAGAACACAGTGAACACTTTACTGGAAAAAAGATGGTGTGATAGATGAAATTGCGGACAGATCCAAAACTAATAAATAACATAGCGCTGGAACAAGTACACAAGTTTAATTATTTAGGATGCAACATAACATATCAGAATAACCAAGACTTAAATAATAAAGTAAGTAAATTCCAGAATACGTGCGGAATACTAGCAAGAACATTAAAAAGAAAAACAAGAAAAGAAACAAGCTTAAGATTTTACAAAACAGTGGCGATTCCAAGGTTAACATATGGTTGTGAAACATGGACGATAAAAAAATAGAATGGGATAAAATAAATGTAGCAGAAATGACATACCTTAGTGCCATAAAAGGATGAGCAATAATGGACAAAATAAAAAATGAAGAAATAAGAGAACAACTACGTATTGGCCAATAAATGATAAAATAAACCAATATAGGAAAGGCTGGAGAAATCATTTACAAAGGATGGACAATACCCGATATCCCAAAATATCATACAATTACCTATCATATGGGAGGTGAGATGTTGGAAGACCGATGAGAAGGTGGAGAGAGACTTGAGGCCGGAATAAGAGAAGTCTCCTAATCCATGAAGTGTTGATGATTATTAATTATTATTATTATTATTATTATTATTATTATTATTATTATTATTATTATTATTATTATTATTATTATTATTATTATTATTATTATTATTATTATTATTATTATTATTATTATTATTATTATTATTATTATTATTATTATTATTATTATTATTATTATTATTATTATTATTATTATTATTATTATTATTTATTATTATTATTATTATTATTATTATTATTATTATTATCATCATCATCATCATTATCATCATTATCATCATTATCATCATTATCATCATTATCATTATTATCATTATTATTATTATTATTATTATTATTATTATTATTATTATTATTATTATTATTATTATTATTATTATTATTATTATTATTATTATTATTATTATTATTATTATTATTATTATTATTATTATTATTATTATTATTATTATTCATAAATTTAGAAGAATCGGAATTGGAAGATGTATTGTATGATTGATACATACAACAATCTGCGCAGCAGATTACAACCCGTCGGGATTACATCATAAATATGGAATGTATGTGTGTGTCTATAGACTTAGAGCAAAGCTCAAAAATTAAAAGCCTCATAAATACAGGCATCTTCCATGGATACAAAGTGAACATTTTCACGAATTCTTCCCTACACCGAGTATCGCTTATATGTAATAAGGATTCTGCTGTTATGATTGCTGAATAGCGTGATGAAAAGCCTTCAATTCTCTTGCTTTTGATTTTCTAGCAGCAATTAGATAGAATGTTGCTGGTCCTTGTAGCTGTGGTCGCTGGAGCACATGCCTCTGGCGCTCCTCTGGGTAGAGCAGGGCTGGGCAACTGGTGCTCACTGAACGCAGCCTGCTCATCGTCTTGCACCGATAAGTGTAGGCATATTTAGCAGGTAAAAAGGAAGGTCGCTCAAGGTATGCCGCAAGTCGTCCAGGCCTGGTGTTGAACCTCGCAGGTTCGAGTTCCGCCTATTGGATAGGTGTTTGTGTGTATTGTGTACACGTGTAAAAATAAGGAAAGCACGGAAAAGTAAAGTGGGGAAACAAGAGGAAATTATCGAAAAAATCGAGCGGAAAAAAATCGCGGAGGGAGCCAAATGTAATCGCGAAGCACTTTTCAGACATAACTGGTTAAAAGCCTTCTTCGGGAAGCATATCTCGTCCATTTTTAAAACATGAACTTTCTGGCCTACCTAATTTCAATTATTCTATAGTTAATATTACACATATTTATTATTTACTAACTGTAGTGTTTCTGACCAAATCAATTCTTCTATATCTCACTTTGTTCCTCAAGAATCACATCAATGCTACCTGCATTTGTTTCTTCGTTTTATGTCAAGGTCTACACTTTTTCAAGCACACGTGTTATCTTTATTAATGTGCATCTTGAAAGAGTTTTTCTTTTTCTATGAGGAAACTTATTTTTAATTGGTGGCGGTAAGGAAGACAATCATCGAAATATTGTTTCTTTGTGGTAAGAGAAGGGAAGAATAATGGTTGATTAATTCACGGGTCTTAAGAAACGTTGGAGGAAAATTTACACTAAAACCTCGTTTATCCGGCCCTCGTTTATCCGGATTATCCGGGTCAGATTTATGGATTTGTTTTTTAAATTTAAGGATCACATTAGATAATAAATTTAACTATGGTAGCAAGAACATAACTATAAGTAAGCCAAATGTTCGCTTTTTAGTTTGATTCAATGGACGGTTACTGCATTAATTGTACAATAAATTATAGTAATACGTACTATATTGTACTGTAAAAAGCTACCTGTTGAGTTTAAGAAAGATTTAGTGCTGTGTCACATGGTGCTGACGCGGTATATTTCACCAGCTATAAATGGCACCGGAAGAAAGCGTTGACCTTGATCCCTACCCGTCACTACACCTTCCTCAATCTCCTCAGTTGTCTACTGTTTTCAAACGGCATGTGCCATTAAGTTTATCGTGTGTTTCAACCAAATCGTTGTTGTGTCTTATCAAAGCGTTTGGGAGTGTAATTCAGTGTACAAGTTTAAAATGACATCAAAGCAAAAGAAAGTTGTGGCTTTAACGGGTAAAAATTTGTATACTATTAATAGAATTGTTAAAGGAGAAACATTGAAGAAAATAGCTGCTGAATTTGGAGCTAGGACTTCAACAGTGTCCAACTGGAAGAACCAAAGAAAAGATATTGAAGAGTTTTGTTGTAAAATGATATGTAAAGACAGTTTAGAAGGCAGAGGAATGGCAAAAAACAAAAACAAAAATAAAAAAATGAAACATTAGATGACGCCTTATTCACGTGGATCAATTCTTTGATATATATAACAAACAAAAATTGTGACATCTGCCTGACATTGCAGGTGACCATAAAGATCCAGAACAAAGATATATGACAAAGTCAAATTTTAAGAAAAAAAATTATTAAAATTAAGATGCAAAATATCTAAAGAAACATTAAATGATGTGATTAAGATGTTTATATTTTTTAATGTCTCGTAAACAGCACATACTATGTATCTACTCTACATAATTTTGTTATGAGACATAGTTTTTTATCGTCATAAATGACAAGTATCTTTATTTAAGGATGTAAGTCTTCTGTTTGGCTTATTACTTGTATAACCCGGATTATCCGGATTTCCGATTTTTCGGATTGCCTTTGGTCCCAGTTAATCCGGCTAAACGAGGTTTTACTGTACATCGAATAAAAGTGTTTGCGGACGAACAAAAAGGAACGAAAGTACATCTATCAGAAACTGCTGCATCAGGTAACACAACAGAGACAATCGGAAGCAAAGGAACTTTGAACTTCGAAAATTGGAACATGTAGTTCCTATACAAAAATCTGCAAGTATTGTCTGATACGGCATATACTTTATACTTTATTAATTGTATTATAAGTGTTCATCTATAATAATTATGCAATTATTCCTTTAATCCCAGCAGTTTTTAAACTTTCTTCACTTCAAATATTTGTTTTTATTTTGTTGCAGAAAATAACGGTTTTTAAAGTTTATCAATTTTCCTCCGCGTGCAAGTAAAGCATATCATCACGTACAATTCGTTGTTCACGAACTTGTGTTCTAAAGGTGCGCCAAAGCCCCATCAGGTATAGCAGAAGAAAGATTATTGTCATACATTTGCATGTAATTGATTTGATCTGAACCTTTTAAGTGTAGAGCTTCAGTACTACGTGTATAGCTTATTGGGATACCCCAAGAAACAACTGTGGCATCCCCCCTCCCCCATTATGACGCGGTCTGGTTATATTTGGTGATATTACAACTGTTAGGTTGCGTTAGTACCAATTGTTCGTGAAATATAACCATGGTAAAACTACGGCCATAATTGTCATTATTGCATCCGTTATGTTGCCAGTGAAGCCCTTGTTTCTGAACGCGTTGCAGAGAAGTCAACCGATATATTTTAAAACAATGTTCTATTAGGACGCCGTATTAATTAATAAAACTGTGGACGCCATTGTATTGCTCGTGTTTGCGTGATTTTATCTTGAATTGTTTTTGAGCAGTTTATGCAACCATAGTCACTTGTTATTTCTGTGTTCACAACACAGTGTGCATTATACATACATATATATAACGATATTTAGAGATCGGATGTGATTTTATCCAAAAATGTTATTGCAAAATAAGATTTGCCGAAGTTGAGTAGGTTCATCATGTGTTACGTGGCAACGATGTTCAAGCATTATTCTCGTTTGAAAGTGTGTTACTTTAACTCTGTGATATTTGAGGTTAGAAATAATACTTTTATCATGTAGGTTGGCAGTACTGCTTTTGGGCGTTAATTTTGTCTGTAGTTTACTGTCAGTTGGCCATATTGAACTCTTGAGAACTGCCGATAAGCTGTTTTCCCTATACATTGCACAATCTATAGCATTTAAACCACTATCTGGTCTAGTTGTTTTAACAGTTATTACCGTTTTCAATATTATTCCTCCATTTGAATGTCATTACCTAACTTTTCTGTAAATTGCTTTCTTGTTTCTTCTTATGTTTCTATTATAAACAGTTAAATGTCTACAAAGCGGCTAGTATTCAAAATTACTTCCATTTAACATGCTTTGTTTTCTATGCTGTTGCCATGCAGCCAAAGCTTTTCCTGCAAAATTCTAACATTGTTGACACTTTTCAATACATCTTATTAGATAGATATTTACTCCTTTTTTCTTCTATTTTTCAAGTAGATTAGATTACAATTTTATTGCCAATTTCACGTAAACTTGTGGACAAAAAATGAGTCATGTCTGGCATGCATACAAACATACGTGACCACAAGCATACAGGACATACATACACACATACATGATAGATAGACGGTCAGACGTAACTACTTGTTGAAAACTGCAAGTACTCGTGAAGTTGTTCTCTGCCCCTAAAGTAGCCTGGCATTCCAGACATGACTCATTTCATGTCCACGGGATTCATGTATAACAACATTAGTAAATATACTAAAGTATTTTATGTCCAATAAATAAAATAAAATTCCTGAACCTTAAAGAGAGGATTATAAATTAAAACACCTATCTTCCTTTCGAAATGACACAATGGAACAGTATCACAGGGATCAGGCAAACTATTAAATAATTTTAGAAGTAAGGGTTTCATAACTGTTTTATATCTTGGTGAAGATCTCCTTAGACGTAAAAGTTTTGAAGTCCTAGAAGGATTACAGATTGTGCATATTTTCCTTCACATAAGACAATTCAACACACCCCCCCCCCCCCACAAACACACATACGCGCGCGGACGCACGCGCACACACACAAGTCTAGAAATACCCTACTCAACAAAAAGTGGTTTACAATGGGTAGTAGGCAGAACTCTACAGAAAATCCTCACGGCCCTTTTTGTAGGATTAATAACTCTTGGCGTAAGTGAGGTTTCCCCACAGCAAGACTCCATAATTGAAATGACTATAAATGTGACTATAACATATCTTCAGCAAAGATTTTTTCAATATTTTGTCAAAAAATGAGTAGCATGAATATACCTTTACTTATTTTATTAGTAATATAATCTATTTGGATACCCAGCGCAGGTCGTTATCAAATAAATACCCAAAGAACATATTTCTATCAAGAACGTTAGGAGCACGACTTAAAATAAAATGGATATTTATATTTTTACTTTGATTTATACGTAATTCATTAGCATCACATCTTTTCATTTTCATGTAGGCTCCTTCTACTTTGTTGTCACCTTTATAGCAGACATCCGGATTAAATCATTAACGAACAAATAAGTTTCGATGAAGTGATCTCGCACATAATTTGAAAGATCATTTATATAAAAAATCTGATTGCATGAGTTTCTCTACTCTACACAAACTATTCTTACAAACACATATTCTTCTATCTACTTCATGTTAATCGAGATAAATATTTGTAGAAATTATGTTATTGCTAATTTTCATATAGGTGCAAGGGGAATACAGTAGGCTTTAAGCGATAGTCAAGTGTTTTAAGAGTGGTCACTAAATTTCGTTCTCTGAATAACAACCTCCCATTTGACGTCTGTAAGTATCGCAAAATCCTGACAAACAACAAGAAATATCTCCGAAATGGTTCACTTCACAAAAAATATCATTTAACGTAAATTATGTGTTTTAATGTGACCTACATTTTTGTACAGTCTTACGGTTTACCAGCTATGCAAAAGTCATCAAGAGTAAACATGCATTTTTGGATTCAGAGGGCCTCAAAACATTTCCGGTGAAATCTCGACATCGAATTTTGGGTTAAAATACAATACTTTCTACTTCTTACACACAATGGAGAAAGTAATTAAAAATAAAACGGCCGAAAATGCAACACTGTGAGACCCCATAATTAATAGACCTGAAGCCAATTTACAACCATTTACATAAATATTCTGATATTTACACTTAAGCAGGAACAATAAACTGGCCACTTTCACTACCAAAACCAACCAGCTTCATATTCAGAAGCGTGTCGTCTAGAATTCACAAGATACTTCTGTGAACTGTTGACATAAGAGGGTTTATAAGGGTAAAACATGCTAAGCTTTGGAACTCTGATTCTAAATATAACATTCCTGAAAACAGGAAATGTGTAATTGTGCCTGAGCGTCATGAGAAATTAGTGACGAGAATGAATAAAGAACAAATATCCTGAAGAAATACTCCTAACTTTCATGAAGGTAGACAGCAGGCAACCATAAGAGGGTTTGTTCTAAATTCATAACCTTGGAACACTTATAGCGGATCCGGAAGTTGGTTTGTTTCCTAACCCCAGGTCTGGGTCCAATGACCTGAACCTAACCCACGTTCACTTTTATTGCTCACCCACAACACATCACTTTTATTTTTTCTAACAGGCAAAAAACCTCAACTAATTTTTTTTAAATGGCTGCTAGACCAGAGGTCTTTATTTTTTCATGCTGTTTCCTAAAGGCGATGGAGAAAAAAAGCCGGCAGACAATCTGTGATGGTTGAGTGTAACACAACAAAACAACCCCTCCATTGTCCGACAGCAGTTGGGATAGCAGAGGGTGGAAATGACGTTCCTTTTCCCGCCCTCCCCCACAGCTCCATGCAGCAGGTAGCGAGTGAGACTTGGTCTATGTCCAGATTCCCACAACCCGATCCTTCCTTCCATTGTTGGTCAAGGGTTGTCCGTCCACGCTACCGTAGCAACCCTTACAATAACAAAGACATTCTGGTGTAAAACGTGCAAGTTCTGTGTGGCATCTGTTTGAAATTCAGCCAAGTACATGCTTGTTTTCAAAGTCCAATTCAGTTCATCGGTTGTTTTACTATTGTCAGTGTGCTTGATTTTCAGATTGTTCTTTCAGTGTAAAGAATTCAAATATTTTGCATACTGAAAAACATTGGTGGCGCAGAAAGAAAACTTAGCATATGTTTTCTACAGTTAAAATCTTTACTCGCTCTTCTACAAACTTGATTAAAATGCTTATTCTTAAAATATAGTTCTGGATAGCTCAGTTAGGCGCTAGCGAGGTCATGGGTTCAGATCGGCCCAGACCGATGGCTTTTAACTGTCCTCAAAAGCGACAGCCCCATGCCAATAGATTTATTGATATATTAAAGAACTCCTTCGGGTCGAAATTCCGGCACATCGTCAGCGCTGATGTGATCCTGGAAATTGACAAAACAACGCTATTCATCTATGTATTTCTTGTTAATCAAAATACACTTTTATTGCTCACTTTACATTTCATCTCAGGTGTAAGAAGACTCAAGTTATAAACCAAATTTATGAAGTGTGTCGCTATGTGATGGTTTTGAAATCCTATGCTCTTTGAACATCCACGAGAAAATATATTAGCGACTTACTGCTGTTTTAAGATTTATCTTTTTGACTACATGGCCTTATCACTAAAGCCACAATTTTTAGTAACGCATCGTGTGTAGGAGTGTCAGTTATGCCGTGAGTGTGTTCGCCCAGACCGAGAGGCCAGCAATCAGCACTGAACGAAACAGCCCCATGCACACGGTAAGGTGACTGAATTGTGGCTTTTCTTATCACCACCTGTTGACTTAAAAGATACCTATTGTGAATATCAATTTACAACTATATAAATGTGAAATTATATTATCACTCGAAATGAGGACTTTGGCCTGTCTTGCCACAAAATTCAAGATATACATCTCAATTGTCGTGTAAATATTCTAAATATTGAGTGTTTTAGTAAAAATCGTTAGCCATTCTTGAGAAAATACAAATATTCCATAAATTTCACATATAAAGTCTAGTTTGAAAAATCTTCGCGGAGCTTGATTTTCTCAACCAATTTTATTCAAATATTATTTATCAGATTTTAGTACCCTTTGTATTAAAATACTGGGACGATAGCTGACGTTTTAGCCAGACTTAATTATTTTAATAACTGCGTATCAAGTCTTATTCAACATTATATTGGGGAAACTATTTCTAAATTGTTACCCTGATAACCAAAAACTCTATCTAAGCAGTATTCTAAATGCTAAAAAATTGTAAAATATTACAGCCCAGACAAGCTCACCCGAAAATGTACTAATAAAACTGGCCTGAAATTCTGATTACTAAATAGTACACATTCTTACTTAAAATACATAATTTTGATACTGATTAACATATGTGCAACCAACTTTGCAAAAATTGAAGAAACTGAGAAACAAATCCTCAATTGTCATGTAACTCTCATTTTCACTCCGATATCAAAATTATTTACGCACGTACTTTTGGGCAATTTTCATCGAACAGTCATGTCCTCTTAAGCAAGAGTGGGAGGGGGCGAGGGGGAGGAAAAGAGATTTTAACATTCTATGTAACGTACAGGGTCTACAAAGACAATGAATTGAATGGTAATTAATGAATGCTCAAATGAAACCGGAGTCCAAAACCTAAGAAACATCCCAGGCTTGTTTTATGGGAATATGCAAAATCCATAAAAAATAGGAAGTATATAAATATCTATACAACTCACCCAAAACGAGAACGAACTTGGGCCCTACGCATTATAATTTATAAAGTAAGTTAACCTCTTCATCACAGACATGTGCACTTTTTTTTCCCCCTCCACGGTGACCAAGCCTAATTGCTTAACCTTATATCAACATTTAGGCTTTCGTAAAACAAGCATTTATAATTCTCCTTCAGCTTTAGTTTTTTTATTCTTCCAGAGTATTATTAGTTAGTCTGTTGATAATGTTGTTAGTTGTGCTAATTCAAGAAAATTGAATAATTATTAACTCATTTACTCTACATTTTAGATTGAGCAAAACTTGCATATTTTCTTTGTATAACTTATTTATACATACATATAAATTTGTACGCTAAATTATTTGTAAATTATTAGGCCCAGAGCTTCAAGTTGAAATATATACATACATGCACACGCTCATGAATATTCTTGTCATGCTCTGAAGCAACAGAACACCCCTAAACAAAAGGTGTGAGCTAAACAATAGATATTACTATATGTACCTAATTAAAATTCAGAAGTAGCCATCAATATGCATACTGTTGTTGTATGTACGAGTGGATTGAAACAAAAAACGTAGCATGTTTATTTATTCACATTTCTTCGAATAAACCAACTGATTTTCGATCAGAAAACAAAGCCAAATGTCAATCACTTTTTCACAGTAAGCGGACGAATGCGTGCTACGCAGGCGTTCGCCAGAAGTTAATGACATCATTATTTAAGGTGGGACTAAATTGTAAAAAGTACTTTAAAATTACATTTTTAGTCTCGTAAATTAAGCTTTCTTCTTTGACTTAGTGAACCAATGATGAATTGTGGAGGGGGACTTGGCACCTCAACCGAAAGGCAATCGTTTGTGCCGATGTCCCTGACGGGGCAACCCCGGGCGGATGGATGAGGTGAATGGATCCGAAAGGCGGCCGGAACGTTGCCACGATAGGGCAGAGGGCAGGGTCCCCCTATACGATTTTCCCAGTTAGAAATACCCCGGCGGGGGCTTTGTCAGCCCAGTACCTCTCCCACCCCTTCAGATACTTCCAAGGGGGATATGGAACCCGGAAACCGGCTCCCCTCCTCTCCCCTCGGGCTAGTACTATCCTATGGGAGCCCGAAACCAATTCGGGAGACGAGATTTTCAGAGCGCACTTGTTCCCCCTGGCGTGCTGCTGCCGCGACGCTCGCCGACGCTTCCAACCCTGAATGAAACCTAACGGGATGAAGGGTGAAATGAAATGATTAATGTAACGAAATGGAGGGACAGGAAATTCGGAGGATACGAAAATCCTTCCCAGCATTCACCTGGCGACCCGGTGAAACCTCCGAAAGAAAAGAAAAAGAAAAAAAAACATGGGTCAGTCAGGTCGGTCACGGGAATCGAACCCACAGCCTCCCGAATTCGGGAGACGTTACCGCCTGAGCCATCCCGCTGGGTAGCCTTTCATCTATAATTTGATATATGCCTGTTTTATCATTTAGGCACAATAGTTATCTTTTAAATACGCGTTTAAAATGATACTGTATTTCTTATTTTACACTGTGAGCTCTCCAGCACACAGGTTCTTGTAGCTACATATATTCACATGATTTTTTCTACTCTTACGGTCAGCCGATTATGCAAAAGTAGAATAAAGAGAACTTCAGAGACTATTCCCAAATTATTCAAGACATACGACATACCTACATTTTATTTTTCATAAATGAAATGGATTTTGAGCATAATTGTTAGAGCCATTTTTGACAAAATAGAGAATTATGAAACATTTCCCACTTAAAGGTTAGTTCGGTTTGGGCGGTGGTGTTGAAAGTGGTATCTTCATTCAGTTCCTGAAGAAGGCCATAAATTTTGAAATGGCGGTCAATTTTTTTAAAATTCAGTTCCAGAAAGCCATGCAAGCTTGAAGTTCATACACATTAAATGTTCCTGAAGAAAGCCGTGATTTTGAGATGGCAATTTATTTATTGCGCAGTTCCTGATGATGGCCATGGAGATTGATATGGTAAGCTTGACGACATCTATAAATTTGACACAGCTGATCACTTGTGAAGCTATAATCAACTAAAATGTAGTTTGATATTGTTTTATTTCGAGTACCATCTACCTGAGAAGTAAAGCTTTAAAAGGATCCATAGAGGAAGAATCAGTAGGCTGAGAAACGCGAATAGTCATGCCGGTGGCAACAACTCTTGACAACAAACAACAAACTCTTGACTTTACTTTACATCTGAATATGTAAACACAGTTACTCTGTAAAAGCATCTCCTATAAATTTTATCACATTAAATATCCCTGTTTAATTAAATACAAATTATGCATCAATCCTCTGCACAGCCGACAGCAAAGTGATAAATATGTTAAAATGCTGAGAAAAAAAGGGAAGAATGAAACGTATACGAACTAGCAGTTTTAGGTTTGGACAATATGTGGCGATGAGAAGTAGGCGGATTTAAGTTAATAAAGAACATATATTCCTAAAATTTGCGTCCTTCACGTCGTGCCTTATAGAAGTGTTTAGTGTGAGCTATTATGGGCTGCCGCAGAGTTCAAAGGCCACGCGCAGGTAAAAAATATTTAGCGATCTTCTAGAAATCTTTAGGCAGCATTTACTGGTGGCTTATATAGTTTAGCATTATCGTCATCATCATTAGGTAAAGAGTTATTTCTCAAACGTAAAGTCTGGAAACGTCTGACATTAATAAGTAGGTATAATTCAATAGTACAATTCCTATGCATGTATTCAATATCACAGCGAAACTGGTCGCCTTCCAGTTCCTTGCCACTTATGTCTATCTAACCGATCCTCTTTCTGAAAATTTCTCTGTGCTCTTCTTCCAGGTATCACGTGGACATTCTGGCTTTCTTCTTCCGTTTGGGACCTACTTCATGATCACTTTTGGCAGCCCTTCTTCTCCCATTCGGCAAACTAATTGTTTTTCCCGACTTTCTTCTTAAAATATTTTCTTTATTGACTAGTCTCCCAATTTCTTCACTTTTTACCCTTTGCAATCTATATTTCTTTATAGATCTCCGTAGAAAGTGCATTTCTGTTGATAATAGTTCCTTTTTCACCTTTCCATTTATTTGCCAGACTTCATATCCGTATAAAGGACATCACGAAGTACAATTCCTTATTCCTCTTTATCTGATTACCCTCACCCTATGAGGACCTATACCTCCTAGATCCTACAAGCCTGTGCCTAGGGTTAAATACCTGTTGGGGAGCAGGCGAACGTATCAGTGAAGACCTGGAACCGGGTGGTAGGCCACTCAGCAGGTATGATAGCGCGGAAGAGGATGATATGAAATACAGGCGAAATGGATCAATGGAAAGGTGATGATGGAGCAGCTGATGGAATAAGTGGCGAGGAAAATCGGAGAAAACCTCCCCAGACGCGACTTCGTCCATCACGAATACCACATGCGGGTCCCTGGGGTCTAACCCGGGCCGCTTTGGTGATATGCGCCGCCAGTAGCATAATTAACTTGTGATGGTGTCTAATAGGTATCCGTGTAAAATAATGTATGATATGTAGTATTACTTACTGTAATAGAACATCCTGATACGTATATGTTTTCTTTTCCCCTTTAAATTTAACCTCAATCTATTTTTTAAAATTTTGTTTAAGGAACCATTATCTTAAACAAGGGTGTTAATACATTAAAAAAATAGGCACGCACGCATACACACGTGCATACCCATACGTATACGATGTTTTTCAAGCACGCGATTTTAGCTTCAACGTAGCCAACGATACAGCTTGTATCAACTATCCATTCGAAATAGTCGAAATGTTTAAAGTTATCAGAAACATTTAAATTACAGCAAAATGCATGTACATATACAGTTATAAATATTTAGCTTCCAGGCAATATGGTGAAAGGCATCGATAGATTTCTACAAGTTGATGAAAAGACCCTGAGTACTATAAAAAATCATGCATTGGCACTTAATGCAATATTACCTTTACTGTCTTCACAACTTCATCTATTTAAAAGGATTGTTCCCATTTAGGAATCAGAAGTAAATGTCAGTTCAATATCATTTTTATCTGATTCAAGCATGCGGGTAAAACTGATAATTATATTTTAGTTTTGCTTTTTTTAGGTGTCATACAATCAGCAGTTTTAAGTGTGGTTAATCCAGTCACTTGATTAATTATTACGGTTAAAACTATAGACAAAGGGAAGTGTAATTAAATTATAAATCAACTGCAGTTAAGCACTATCAGAAGCAACGGGCGTGACCATCGTTTATGAGTGGCCATCTATTGCCTCGCATTTTTAATAAAAGATAAAAGCATGCTAGGTGGCAAAGTTACAGTAATTGTTTAAGAATGTGCATTATACGAGGTGTATCACTGGTGTCAAAGATTTTTGGGACGGCCTCCCATCGAAAGAGTAAAAAATCTCGTATGAACATGGGTCTGAAAAATGTTTTCTAGAGTGTTATTAAACAACCTAAACCTACGTTGATACGAATAATAATTATTATAATTAATTAGATTACATTTCTGCATTCTGATTGTTTTATTGTTTGGTTGTTTATGGTAGAGTAAAGAATTAGTAAAAATTGAATTAATTGTAGCCTATTGATTGTTTTCAATTTTGCTGTTTGCTGTAGAGCACAGAAGGCCGAAGAAAATGTATTCTGTGAGTGAATAAACCCGTATGCACACTGTGTGTGTGGCCTTGCAGATAGGAGTGTATCACGACTACGCGAGTTTTATGCAGAAAGGAACACCAAAGGAACGGCAAAGACAGTACTCCGTTCATGAACATTCTCTACAATTTATCAATGCTTAAGAGCCCATTTAAGAGGAGTGTTTCGGATGTTGGGGAACTAAAAAGGTTACGAAGTATTGACCGTGAAGAACGAGTGTTCGTGATGTGGACGTAAACCCATCAAATAGCACAAGACGCACTGCAGTAAGGGAAGTAAAAGTATTCAGTTGTAAAATTTCAATCACATGGTAGCGTTAGTAAGATCTGCGTCTTAATAAAATTAAAATTAAAAATTATAACGCCATGTGAAATAAACGTAGTCATGTAATCTGTTGCTCTAAAGTAGCTTTATCATAAATATGTTGCATTAATTTGTATAACTGTATATGTCGCATAGGTTATATAAATAATGATGCTCCCGTTAAGACAGAAAAACGGGGGAGGGAACCACACGTTAAGGAGGATTCGACATAGGGTTAGACCACCACCGTTGATTTGCAGTAAGACGCTTTAGCCAGTTCAGCTATCCCACATACGGAACCAGGAGTTTCTGCTTTAGCATATGTTTGTAAGCCTAGCACTCAATACCGGAATAGTTTTTGCATCTATACCGCTCGCAAAAGTTAAAGGCATGTGAACGCTGGCCAATGCTCAAGTAGAGCGCTGTTGCCAAGCGTAGTGCGTGTACCGGCAGTGGTTCAGTACATAAGAGCATGTGAGATGCTTGTACCACATTCGGCAAGGCTGGTAGGAGGGGCAAGCTTAGGATTCGCTGGAGTCTGCAGTACGGCCCGCCTCCATATGCCTTTAACTTTTGCGAGGATTATAGTCCACAACTTAATGGAAACAGAATAAGAATGTATCTTCTGCAGGTGCACTGAAGTTAAATTTGCAATATTTGTATGTTAATGTAGAAGGATTGCTGAAATATTTTTTTTCAAAACCGCGAGGGGAGCCCATGGCTACCATCAAGGGAAGCATATACATTTAATTTTCATACAAGGGCGCCTAAGAATTAGGTGACCCTCGCGCAGGTCTCGTGTGTTTACTTTTGTGAAAGATAGTAGATTTCATCATATCCAAAGGTGACTGAAACCAGAACGTTCTATCTACATATAATATTTCTTTATATATCGTAATAAATGTGTTCTTGTATCATTGCAATAAATTGATAATCGTAAGGCGTGCAGACTTTTTTATTTATTTACCAATACGTTTCATAACAACAACATTGTTCCTTAGTCCTATATTAGATCCCAAACTTTGAATCCCTCTCGTAAAAATTCACCCTAATGTAGATAGAAACCTCTCATATCATGAAGAGTGTTGGACGTCATATAATTATTAGTCATCAGGAAACTACTAAGATCAATTATCTGCGCATAACAAGCAGTTTAAAATACCAAATTAAAAATCAATTTTATGAGGAAAAAACTATAAATAAAAACACTGATTATCAGAGTTTAATATATTCAAACTATTAGTAAATTGCATGATCAAGGACATTTATCAGGAAAGTATTTTTATACGCAAAATGAGACTTTTTCACGGAATTAAGTTGAATAGAAAATTGGGCGCTAGACTGGCGACATGGACGTCGGCGACAACTTTCATATTGGGTGTGTCCCATAATGTTGTACCCAACGCTTTTACTGTAAACCCTCTTTGTTGTCGATATGGCCACGTGCCAGGCAGACAACAGTTCAAACGTACAACTTCGATTGATCGAAAACTCTTTCTTGTTCACCACTCTTCGAAGCATTCAGATCAGTTTTACAAAGAGGTGATAATATTACTTCTGGTTCAGTTCTGTGAGTTGTGAGTTACAAATTTGGTCACAAGAGAAATCTGTAACTTCACTGTTTCTTTCATTTAGCTCTGCATGCATTATGTATGGCAATACTAATCTTTGGACGGCTGATTTGCATTTATGACAGTTACTTCATGACAAGGTTCGGATGGAGACTTAGTGCCTCGACCTATGTAATCTTTTGTGTCCCTGAGGGGGCACCTACCCCCGGGAGATACTACGGATGGGTGGACTCAAGGAGAGACGAAAGCAGTGGCGGCTCCCGGTTCCCTTCTCCCCTGAGGGCTTATACACTCATCCTCAGGTTTCCGGAAAACTTTCTTGGGTTCGGAGGACGAGGATCTACAAAGAGCAACTCCCTGCCATGCACGGCAAAAGCCCCGCTAACACTTAGAACCTGATACAGCCAACCAAGCTGAAAGGTAAAGTGAAATGACAAGTGAAGTGAAATGAAGGGCCAGGACATTCGGAGAATGAGAATATTCTTCCCAACATTAGCCTAGCGCCCCGGGAAAACCCCCGAAAAAGAGAACCATGCCAAGCCTGATTTTTAATGACATTAAAACGATTGTGTACAACAAAATTATAATGAACACCAATTTTGCAATCAGCTTGAGAAAATTACGGGCTATGTAATACATATTCCACGTGCATTGACACTACGCCCTTAATATTAACGTTAAATAGTTCAATAACACAATTATAATACATCATTTGAACGAATAAGTTAATGTAACTTTTATTATATAATGTAGTGGAGGTGCAACATACTATAAAACATTTACAGTTACTTCAAAGGAAGCTGCCAAGACTGCTTGCACTTTGCAAGCTACGAATCGATGTAATCTTATAATTACTTTTACAACAACAACAACAACATAATAATAATAATAATAATAATAATAATAATAATAATAATAATAATAATAATAATAATAATAATAATAATAATAATAATAATAATAATAATAATAATAATAATAATAATAATAATAAATAATAATAATAATAATAATAATAATAATAATAATAATAATAATAATAATAATAATAATAATAATAATAATAATAATAATAATCCCTAGGGCGTCTCCTCTATACAGAGATTACCCTCATCGCCCGGACGCTGTGTCCTCCGGCCGCAGCCAACGCCACGGAAGAGTGCAATTTGGGGATGGCGGGGGTCAACACGTCGACTTCCCAGACCTTAAGACTTTTGCAACATGCTAAATAAAAAAAAATTACAGCAAACCTTGGCACAAAGCCAAAAATTTAACATTAGCTGAGTGACTTTTTTTAAATTTAATTCGAGAACCACAAATCCACAGCCCCCACCATTCTACTTTCTTGTGCATGTCGTTGTGAGCAGGGCCTGAATGTTTATGACCTACAAATGTCAGAAATATGCAAGTACTTATGACGGAAACAAATTAGAAAATATGACGATAAATATTATTTAAATTTTTGGGGTGCATTTTGGAAATCTTCAAAACTGTAACGCTGCTTAAATTAACATTATATTGAAAATTGACTTTAAAAGCCTAGACACTCAATAATAAATAATATTAATTTTGTTGTTGCATTTGAAATTTATTTAATTGTTTAATCAAGAACTAAACCTCAGCTCTGCACAGAATGAAATAAATGTCACATTTTGAAGGGCGATCAGAAAGAAAAATTACAGTAGCAAATTACGTACATTTTAAAGTTTTCAAAAGGAAACGATTTTCTATTTGCACGCAACATTGAAACGGGAGCAAGACCTCCTAATATTATAGACATAATTAGGAGATGTGACGTCTTTGGGACGGCTACAAGCACATATGCGAAACTGGAATATAAATATAAAAATGTGACAAAAATACGAAAATTTAAGAAACATATGACTTTAATATGAAAAATTACAAGAAAATGATAACAAAGGTTAAAAAATTCCAAATGTGATTTTATATGACTCATGAAAATTGTATAATTTTAATCGCCATTGACAAAATCTTGCTTCGCTTATGTTTTCCATGGAAATATACCACGAAGAAAATGTATGACATGCCATAAACATCAGGACCCTACTTATCAGTAATATCTGTCGAACAAATGTCCACAATTAAAGTGTGTTATGGTTTAAGAATTTTACCAGAGCTTATCGGGGCCGAAGTAGCTAAATTTTGCAACTTTGTTGTCTATGCTTTGATACGAAATTCCTAACTGCTAAGACTAATAATTTCAAAAATAAATTATAGGGAGATAGGTATGTAATTGCAATATGTAATTTCCGTAAGTTAAAATCAAAGTATAATATAGGGAATTTTGTCAGAACTCTTCAGCTAGTCAAGTTAAGGAAAAGCGTTAGCTAAGGTAATTAGGGTTCCAGTGAACTTACCCAGCAAGAAATCTATTAGCTCAGAGTGTCATCTTCACACGTTCAGAAGTCAGAATTGCTTGCAGAAACACACATGTACAACATTAGAAAGGAACTGAACATCAGAAATGAGAAAGCATTCTTAGAATCTAGCAAGTCGCAGAGTAAAAACTTGTTTCAGTTGTGAGTAAGAAATCAAGATTTGACAACAAATGGGTGGAAAATTTTATGGGGTAGTGATTAAGTAGGCGAGACTTACATATATTGATAAAAGAGCGTGTATTTCTGAACTTCACGTCCTTTCTTTCGTTTCTTACAGAAATGTCTGTGATCTATTATTGGCAGTCCGTAGTGCCTAAAGACCACGCTGAGTTATACTTACTTGTCGGTCACCGCAAACGAACTTTCCGCTCAACGACTCACGGCAACTAACGCTTCCCTTTTTACTTTCTCTACTGGTAAGTAGGGGAAGTATTGTATTCCACCCAAAAATTCGAAGTCGAGATTTCACCGGAAATGCATGTTTTGAGGCCCCCTGAATCCAAAAAAAGCATTTTTAGAAAAAGGTCCGTGTGTGTGTCTGTGTCTGTGTGTCTGTCAGTCTGTCAGTCTGTCAGTCTGTGGACAGCATAGTTCAAAAACGAAAAGTCGGTTAAAAACCAAAGTTGGTATTTAAGTTTAATGTCGTTCAAGGATGTGACACGAAGATTTTGAAGAAAATAGCCTCACCCTAAACTACCCTTTACATGGAAAATTTTTCGAAAATTTTGATTTTCTTGAAAATGGCTCTAACGATTTTGATTAAAACGTCATATGTTTGAGATATTTTTATGACAAATGAAATAAATATCTTGAATTTTCTGGTTATAGCCCCTGTAGTCGTATTTACTCTGGACGACTTTTGCATAACTGGTAAACCGTTAGAGATAGACCAAATTATACTATACAAAAAATGTAGATCTTGCTAAAATACACAATTTATGTCTCAATAAATTTTCTTGTAGGGTGAACCATTTCGGAGATATACCTTGTTATGTGTGTGAGTTTCGGAAAACTTGGAACTTTCGTGAAATGGGTCATCGTTGTTCATTTTTTCATATATTACATGTACAAAGAGAACGGAATCTCAAAGTTTTAAAAGATTTGACTATCGCACAAAGCCTACTGTATTCCAATATTCCCCTTGCACCTACAAGGAAATAAGCAATAAGATAATTTGTACAAATGTTTATTTTAACTAACACGAAGAAGATATAGGAATAAGAGTTTGTAAGAATGGTTAGTACAAGAGTAGAGAAAGTCATGTGAGTGCAACACATCAGATTTTTTTATTACATGCGCAATTATTTTAAACTGGAAATAGAAAATCAAATCACGAGATAGTAATAAATCAGGCTCCAAGACAAAGGTGTCCTCTGTCACCCACTCTTTCTTATTTATAGATTGATAAAGCTGTCACGAAATGGCAACTGTATAGTTTTAATACTAAAATCCCTTAGATACATTAATATTTGCTGACGACTACGCTATAATGGCTTCCTCAGAGAACGACTTACAAAGATCCATTTTTAAAATAAGCATGATTGCACGAGACTACAGCCTAGAAATTTCTTCTTCTTCTTAAAAAAGAGAGTTATGGACCTGCGTGGGAAATAAACACAAAGAATAAAAATAGTACCGAATGAAAGAACATTAAAATAACTAAAATATTTTAACTATATAGGTGTTTCCTTGGGGTGTAATAGAGAAAAAGACAAACAATAAATTACAAAGATTTCAGTATTTATGTGGCACTATGAAAAGAACATTGAGAAAGAAAGTAAAGAAGGAAACACATCTAAAATGTTATAAATTATTGGCTGTGCCTCCATTATTGCATGGCTCAGAATTATTGACTCTGATTAAAGAAGCCCTTAAAAGAATAGAGGCTGTAGAAAATATCTACGATATGTGGCAAGATGTACATTAATGGACAATATACATACGAAGTGAAGATAAGTGTAAAGAGCTGAAGATATTTATCTTAGAGATAAAAGAGAAGAGTATAGAAGACAATGGTATGAACATGTCTATAGAATGGATTCCAACAGAATGCCCTGGAAAAGTTAGAACTATCGACCGAGAAGTGGAAAGAGAGATCAGAGACGTCCACGGAAGAAATGGATACAGAGGCTGTAATGATTGGAGCCAGAACAAACCAACAAGTAGAAGAAGAAGACGAAGAAGTTATTTTAAGAAGTTATTGATACGAAAGAGGCCGGTGCTGTGGCCGAGTGGTTAGAGCGTTCGCCTGTAACCTAGGTGGCCCGGGTTCGACCCCAGGGACCCGCATGTGGTATTCGTGGTAGACGAAGCGGCGTCAGGGCAGGTGTCCTCCGGATCCTCCAGTTTCCCCCACCACTCATTCCACCAATTGCTCCATTTTCACCTTTCTAATCATGGATTTCGCCTGAATGTCATATCCTCTTCCTCACTATCATACCTGGTGCTTGGCTGACCACCAGCTTACAGGTCCATAGGTTCCTGAGCTCCCCTACAGGCGTCTGACCCACCTTGTAAGTGTTACATAAGGGGAGGGTAATCAGGTAAAGAAAAAAAAAAGATACGATAGAAATTGGAACATACAATATTTCATCAGTTACAGCTTATGATTCAGAATCAGTTTAATTCTGCAATCCTCAAATAGTCGGCAAGTCGTTTGAAGTAGTTTATTTATTAAATATATCAGGCAACTTAACTTCTCACACGCATCCATAGCTACCTTGAGATTAAAATTACATAATTCATTGCCATAGCAGCCAGCAGCAGATTCAATAAAGACTGGTATATGTGTTGGAGACGGCATCAAAAGATGTCGCAAAGGAGGAAAACGTCATCAGCTTAAATAACAACTAAACCTGAAAGAGAAGTGCTCTCCCACGTGGCTGTCTCCATCTAAGCTAACCTTCCCATAACAAGTACTTAACAAACATAAATGCTTCATATTATACAAGAAAAGTATCACTGTTTTTACGCTTTCAACCAAATCAACATATTTAAACTGCCATAACCAAGGACAGTTTGTCGGAAACATGTTTTGTCATAAAATAAGGAGCTATTTTTCGCGGAATTGTGCTGTAGAAAGAGCCTAATGAATTAATAAGACTGGCGACATCGACAACGTTTATTGGGCGTGTTCCATAATTCCACATGTAATGTCCTTATGTAAATAACATCATGTTACGCAGACAGCCAGGCTGTCGTTCTCGGAAAACTTAAGTGCCTGAGATGTGAGATACTCAAGGTCCTCATTAGACAATAGGTACCTTCGTTTCCTACTAAAGCATAAAATAAATAAACTAGGTGAATCTCAAGCCTCAAAGATTTCTTTGAACACGTGGTACTTACGTGGTAGAACATGTTTGAGATATAGGCAGTTAATCACTTTCAGAAATTTCTGTATTCATCTGATAATTAGATGTAGCAACATTAACCTTGTTTTCAGTGCGTTGATCACACTGATGTAATCACTCAGCAGGAGGCGAATCTGCACCATTGCATTTCATAATATCGATGTACTAAATATCACCATGAAATCTGGCAGACATTTCTCAGAGTGCATACATGTATGAAGTACGCCGTAGATTTGCTGAAATGAAACAAACTGTTGCCCCTCCTCGTATTTTATGTAGATGAAGACCACAAAGTTTGATGTGAAAGGATTTTCCTCTTTTCCAATGTAGCTATAATTACTCCTACAAAATATTATAAATAATGCAGTTATTTTCGTTGTTCTTTAAGTATGTCTTGGTGTTTTGAATGCACGAATAGTGTATGCATATTCACTTATTTTAAAAACTTTATCGATGTTTGATTCTTTAAGTTAAAAATCCACCTTTAATACTTCGTAAAAACACTACCTCACTTATCCATCTAACTAAACGGACGAATGGTGATATTAAGTACTAGCTGATTATACAATGTTGCACGGATAAATTTTAAAAATCAAATGACGATATGCCTGTCTGTCTACCTGTCTGTCTGCCTGCCTGTCTGTCTGTCTGTCTGTCTGTCTGTCTGTCTGTCACGGTGGGGATTTCGGCACGTATGCCGGTGGTTTATTGCGCGTCAGATCCCGGGAGGAAGGATGAAAGTACCCTACAGATGGACCAAATACATCAAAGGCGGAATTGCAACCATGGTGGGTCCCTAACAGGTGCAGGTAGCTTCTTCAGCCCAACGGAGTTCCAGGTAACCATTGAGTGCCCATCACCAGCCAGCTAAGTCCGACTGATTAATCAGTCCCCCAGGGAGAGCGGCCGGCCGACCATAGCACCCCCTTGCCGAGCACCGTATTTTCAGAGCGCAAGCACCCCCGTAGCATAGCCCACCGGCGACCCTGCTGACTTACAAGCTGAAAAGACCGGATAGAGAGAACGAAATTAATTGGAACGAGGGATGTAAGGTAAATGTCCTTCCCAGCATTTCGCTCGACTAACTCGGGAAAACCCTGAAAAACCCCAGGATCAGGAAGGTGAGCTGATAGCTGTATGCTTGGCAGGTAAAGATAAAGGTCGCTCAGGGTAACGCGTGAGTCGCCCAGCCTTGCATTTACTGCCTACAACGAAATGTGTAATTAATTCATAACTGTAAACGTTCACGCCAATTAACTTGTGGTTGGTAGAAATATGTTTAGTAACAATATACAATAGAATCCCCATAACTCGACTCTCGATAACTTAATATGTCGTATAACTCGATGATGGTTTTTTATTTTGTTTCTGTTTTTATCGTCAAACTTGGTTTAATAATTTCTATAATCCACTATGCATATAATCAATATAGGCATAGTTTAATTAGTGTATGCACCCTACTTACCGCATTCTCCCTCACAGTAAGAAAGGGGCCGACCATGTATACATATACCTAGTCAGAACTTAAGCAGCCGGCAGACCATTGTCACCAAATCAAAAGCTTGCTGCTAATAATGTGGATATAGAGCACAAACACTTGCTTTGAAGGTTTGAAGTTTTATTGCTTTATCCAGTACGTAAATGGTTCCATCTTTCTGGTTACAGTATTGTTTCTCAGATTTCAGACTTATGTTAGTGTTGTGTTGAGTTGTTATGTTGTTAGTTGTGAAGGTGTTATACCTCCGGTGGTAGCTTGTCTCTAGGACATAAAACTAGAAGGTTTCTTCCATCGCGCCAGTTAGGGGCAGAGGGTAGAAGAAATGTTTTGCGTGCAGAAACGTCCGAAGTCTATTCATACTTACCTCTTCAGTCTAGCACTGACTGGATAGAAACTCCCGAATATTCTCCCACCTGCCCCATAACAACGGACATAGAGGGGTGAGTATTTGCGTCACTTTTCAACATTTCTTTCTCTTTTTTCAGGCCAGAGACAAGATAAACCACACAGGGTGTAATTTTTCTTTCCTTCTCGTTCGACATGATAGTGGAAATTAAATTGGATGCGTTAAAGAGACCGGATCATGAGCGCCGGTAGACTTTTTTTTTTTCAGGGGAGGGGGAATGTTTTAAGTTTACAAGTAAAGAATATTAGTTCATTATTCTGTTGCCAAAAATTGTAAAAGATGAGTTATAATATTTGTTGCGGATAAGTGAATTAATTTGTGCCAAATAAAAAATGTTCCTTACATCAACAACAAAACAATAGTCTACTAGTAATTTATTACACATTACATTTACTAATTTCCAAAGGGGGGCCATGGCCCCCCAACCCGTTTGCCCCCTTCACGACGCCCATGGACCGGATAAAGGTATACGTAAAAAATTTTAGGATATTTTATAACTTTTCTTCTTCTTCTTCTTCTTCTTCTTCTTCTTCTTCTTCTTCTTCTTCTTCTTTTCCTGATTACCCTCCCCTTATGTAGGACTTACACACCCTAGGTCTTACAAGCCAGTGCCTATAACTTTTCTGACTTCTATATTGTGCTAGAATATGCATTTATGTAGTTTACTATGTACAATATTAAGTTATGAGTTGTTAATAACAGACCCCTTATTCCGTAAAACGGGACATTTCGATAACTCGACAGCCTCTCAGTCCACATTAGGTCGAGTTATCGGGATTCCACTGCATTGCAGAAACGATGTAAAATAAACTATGATGGGCAGAGAAAGTCAGAAAAATGTAGCACATAGAGTTTTACTTTCCGTATAACAGTTGAGATGTACCCACATCACAGCATGTGACAGTATGGCAGCCACATAGGCAGAGAACATCTGCTCTGGGCAGAGTAGGAGAGGAGAGTGTCACCTTTAAAGGAATGCATTCTCAGGGCCAGTGGCTCGGCCTCGTTAGAGCGACATGTTTAGCAACCCATTACCACTATTTGCATATACGAGCGAGTTGGTAAACACATTCACTAAGTAAGGATGACGGCCGGTCTAGCGGTTGTTCGTGATCAAGCTGCTTGCCCTTCTCAATGTCATGACTACTGCTCCACTGAGGAAAATCCAGTGAAAAGAGTTGCGTCACTTCCCCGTGAGGATGACGACTAGAAAAATGAGGCCTACTGCATGCTAGTACAGGTTTTGCAACAGGTGAGAGGGAAGATGCGTAAGAATTGAAAACAAACTCCACCCACTGCCGCTAACGGATGTGTTGGGCTGGATGATATCTTACAGCGTATCAACATTCCCAGTCGCACACAACAGCGATGACTTAAGCATTCTATTACGTAGACATTTGCATTCGTCCTTCTGTTGCCTTTTCGGTCATCTAATCTCTTCGTTCTTCTGATTTGTAACCCCATTAATTTCTGGATGCTGAATAGGGACTCGTTTATTTATTGCGAAATATGAACTTTCATTTCCAAATTATTTTATTTCAAATAAAAAAATTCAGGGAACACATTCGTAACAGCATCCACACGCGTCACAAATATTCTTACTCTTATGTAAGTTTAAGCCTCTTACCGGAGTAGGTCATATCAGACAAGAAAGAAATGAGTGACGTGTTCAAATAAGCGAGCAAGGTGGCGCCGTGTGCGACTACCACACGGGAGGTTCCGGGTTCGGTACCCAGTGACCACCTACTTTGATTCATGGGTTTTTGTGCTTTCTCCGGGTCGGTAGGCGAATGCTTGTATCACGATTTTCCTGTCCCTCATTTCCTGTAGATTCTGTTTACTCAACGCGACTAGAGTTCCGCCTCTTCCTTTGAAGAACCCTTATAATTGCGGAGATGGATTTGACAGTCATTAGTTGTAGGTAGTGCACATTTTCTTTGTGGATCAACTGCACACGACTTGACTAAACACTCTACCCATCATTTGCTTCATTGTCATCTGCTTCAGGGTTATAGGACCAGGCAGTGATTGGTGGGTTGCGGCTGGGCGATGAATAGGAGTTTTGTTGAGGTTTTCTCTCTGGTGTCGGTTGGAACTTTTCAGGCAGGAACTGCTGGGGGTTAAGGGCTTGTGGTTGGATCGGTGTCGTCGAATGCGTTCAAATCGGAAATGTTAGGGGCCCCGTTCGTACATGCGACCGTGTCATCCGGAGGTGGTCGCCCTTCGGATCTCTCTTCTCGCCCCTCTCTCCCAGGAATCATGGTAGGAACACAAAGGACCGGATGGCCTACGTGCGGTTCTCTGTCCAGTTGCAGAGACGCCTCCGTAGTATGTCCTTTACCTTTATCCTCAAATGAAGTTGGGATCCATTGACCTTACATTCATCTTCTCAGGATAAGGGAACCCCCGATAGATATGTCATCCGAGTGAGGAATGTAAGGCAGACATGACAAGTCTTCTGTTTCCAAACTGTCCCGCAGCGTATTGTGTCTATTCACAATAAAAAATAAGTATTAACATAACAATTTAAGCCTTAAGCATAAACTAAAAGCTATATGTTGCCATTCACAACCGCAGATGGAAATTAAACGGGAGTCAGTAGCAAAACAGAGTGATACAGCTGAGCAGTATGGCAGTCTGCGAAGTGACCACCGAGAAAATAAGCTACATACATCTTCAAAATTAACTAGAGCTAGCTACCTGGTTAAAGAACGTTAAACTGGCAATATCACAATTTATATGGCTGCGATTTTTATAGATATCCTAGCAGTAATCTTACACATAAAGGCAGCTGGTAAGTCAACAGATGACGATCGAAAATCAGATGTAAAATGGCAGAATAATCCCATGACGGAAATTTCTCTCTGATTGGCTACTTTCTTAAGTTTCACTTGAACATAAGCTTGAATCTTGGGCCCTGAACACTTCTAAGTTTTGTTTAATTCAACCTTTATGATAGTTTATGTGATTCATTGCGATTCCATTACAATACATGCCATCCAGTTTCTAAGACCATGCAAGCTGCAGCCAGAGTTTCTGCATTTCACCAATCTTCAACTGCTGGATCCATCAGCTATCATAGGTTTCCCTAAAAATTGTAAATCAATGCTCCCAAGTTTATATTCATTATAGTGTCTCATATGTTTTGTCTCAATATTTCCTCTCTGTAAATGTGTCAGTTATTCAAATATAAATTTCTGCCTTGTTGGGTAATAAGCCACAGAAGATGCATTAAAATCACTTTGTTTTCGCGCTGCAGACTCCAGGCCTACATAAATAGTGTAATATTCCTTGTTATTTCCTTATTTCCTTGTTATAAAGTTGCATCATATACAGGTTTTCATCTATTACTTTGTGAAACGGAGACTACATGAATGTTTTCTTTTCTTAGGCGAAGTATATATAGTACATTTAATTTCCAGATTCCATCAGCCAAGAGTCGCGGAAAATAGGTTCATTTTTACAATAGAAAAGTGGTACGGTGTACGGCATATAGCATAATGGGAGGCTAATTTATTCCTACTGTAAACGTAGTCTTGGATATTCCAAAGAAATTTAACACTGTAATGCAATTCATGTAAAATGTATCTTTGGGAAATTTTGGGTGCTCAATAACCCATTAAAACCTACTATTCTTCGTGTGACATACTCATTTCAGAAGTTTGCTATTATTTCTTAAAAAATCTGATGTGTTGCACTCACATGACTTTCTCTAGTCTTGTACTAACCATTCTTACAAACTCTTATTCCTATATCTTCTTCTTGTTAGTTAAGATAAACATTTGTACAAACTAACTTATTGCTTATTTCCTTGTAGGTGCAAGGGGAATATTAGAGTACAGTAGGCTTTGTGCTATAGTCAAATCTTTTAGTGCTTTGAGATTAGGTTCTCTTTGCACACTTAATATATAAAAAATGAACAACGATGTTCCATTTCACGTAAGTTTTCAAAAACTCACACACATAACAAGGAATATCTCCGAAATGGTTCACCCTACAAGAAAATTTATTTGCACATAAATTGTGTATTTTAGCAAGATCTACATTTTTTGTGCAATATGATTTGGTCTATCTCTAACGGTTTACCAGTTATGCAAAAGTCGTCCAGAGTGAATACGACTACAAGGGCTATAGCCAGGAAATTCAAGATATAAATTTCATTTGCCATAAAAATATCTTAATCATATGACATTTTAATCAAAATCGTTAGAGCCATTTTCAAGAAAATAAACATTTTCGAAAAATTTTACATTTAAAGGGTAGTTTAGGGTGGGGCTGTTTTCTTCAAAATCTCCGTGTCGCATCCTTGAAATACATTAAACTTAAATACCAACTTTGGTTTTAACCTACTTTTCGTTTTTGAGTTAGGCTGTCCACAAACTGACACACACACACATGCACACACACACACACACACACACACACACACACACACACACACACACACCACACACACACGAACGTTTTTCTAAAAGTGCGTTTTTTTTATTCAGGGGTCTCAAAGCATATTTCCGGTGAAATCTCGACATCGAATTTTTGGGTGGAATACAATACTACCCCTACTTACCAGTAGAGAAAGTAGAAACATCAGGATGTTTATTGCTGCTTGTCTTTCCTCTTACTTCGTAAATTTATTGGAAACATGCGATGATTTTTTGCATCAAACAAAACAAATTTTTATTACAAAGAGAGTTCACAGCTATTTCATATGCGATGGAAAAGTTTACCATAAGGTACATTATGCGCTATGAAATACGCATAAGAAGCTATCAGATTGATTGATTTGGAAAAGCAAGAAGGAGCAAAATAGTTTTAAAATAATATTGTGGCGGTATCTTCTGGCTGCTTGCCCCACATTAGGAGGGCATGGTTACGCCGCCGGCTGACGTGTGGTTTATCGAACTGTCCGGGATTTCTATCGGTAAACTGCTTCGTGTGAAACTGCCAGAAGCATATGAAAGAAGCCGTGATTTCGACACATCAACGAGTCCCACTTTTGGGAAACTCCACTAATTGCCATTACCAGATAGAAATTAAGTTTTCAGAGTAAAAAAACGAGTACAGTGGTTTTTAGTACAATATTTGAGATTACTCTGTATATTTTAAACTTCAACAACAAACTTGTTTTCTCTCTAAGTCTGGATGCAGATTGGCGATAACAACACTTCAGAAAGTCCTTAGTCACTAGAAATAAATATTATTTAACTTAAGGAATTAGAGATTATCTTAGACAAGGGATGACTTTGCTCCCTGAGTCAGAGGGGTAGCTGGCATAACACCGCCGAGAGCACGTACGATAAGATGCAAATCTAGCCGAATTCCAGTCGTGGGGGAAGTGACAGAAGAAGGCAAATATTGGTAGCCACGTCTTGTCAACAGTCAGCAATGCTAAGAATCGGTATAACATTTGATAAGAATATCAAATAAGCAGAATGTTATATGTTGTTATTCTTGTTACTACACCGTGAATAGCAATAATTACATTTTTCAGTTATTTCGCGCCAAACTCCTTCAGTATTAAACTTCTTAATGTGATTTAATTTACTAGCCTTATCCTTCTTAGCATGGTTAGTTAGAAGCCAGTTTTAAAAGGATTTCTAGCACTGCAAGTCAGCTTTAAGTTACAACACCTCGGAGTGTCAAATGTCACATTGAGATATGTCAGGACATGCGAATTAGACAAGAAGAATTAACAGATCATTTGTCCATCTCGTCGCGATGGTTCAGCGGTGGAGCTTCTGCAAGGAAAACTGAGGTTTCAGCGTATGAATGTCACCTATGGCATGATGGCTTCATGACTAGTTATTTACAATTCACAATTAGTTTTTACAATTAGTTTTACAATTAGTAATTTACAATTAGTTGCCATAGGACAACTCAGACAAATGTCCTGGTAATTAAAAGAATTACGACGCTTCAACAGGTCGTTTTCATGTTTATTTCGTTTGGCATCATTTTGAAGCAATGCGCTTTAATTTAACTTTGTAAATTTAGACACAACTTTAAAAAATTATCATTATTTCTGTCACTCTAATTTTGGATTAACATGAAAAGTTCATAACTGACACAAGGTCAGTTGCCCGAATCGTCCATAAAATTGTCATCTGATTAATATTTTCCACTAACTCTCAAGGTAATCACGGTTTATAGGATATAGCATAATTTTAAGTCTACTTTTAATGTTGATTCAGCCTTCCAATGATACCTTGCACTTGACCAATGTGAAATAACAATAAAGAGATGTAAATAATCTACATTTATATAAAAATGAATGTTTTTTTTCTTATGAGCTGCTGTGTCATTCTTCTTGGGATAAAAATTGACAAATTTAATTTTTTTTTCATAGAGAAGATTTTTATTTTACTGTGCAAGGTATTATATTCACACGATTTTCCCTACTGGCTTTTGTTTTACGTAACACATTCGCATGTCCTTCTCTACTTGCCCTTCAACATATAGTTCATACAATTTTCTGCGATTGAAATAGAAGTGCACCGTTTACATTCACATGGTTTTTCTACTCACGTTTCGTTTACGAAGTACCACATTCCTTTTTCTACACCCACTTCTACAAACAATACACACCATTTTCTGTATGTTTGAAATGGCGATACATCGTATTACATTCACACGATTTTGTCCGCTGTTCTTTTATGTAACACATTCACATGTTCTTCTCTACTCGCTCATCATATTCATAGAATTTTCTGTGATGTGATTGAAATACAAATGCAACGAATTACATTCACACGGTTTTCTCCACCTACTCGCTTTTCTTCCTGTGGTGTTTGTTGTGGTTCAACAGTGCTTTTTCATAGTGTCCGGTGTTTTTGTGTATTTAGTTAATTTGTACTCCGTATAGTATCCTAAGAGGAGTAATGAAATATTTGTTTAAGAGTGTTAAGTAATATTTTTAAATGTCTCCAAGAAACATCAAACTATTGGACAAGTACAACTTAAGTTTGAAGGTTTTAGGGATAAATCGTCAAACCACCGGCAGTGCCGGGTATTTTAGCTAGTAGGTAACCCAATAAACATATGATCAGTAGTGTGCATAGTTAGTTTACTGACACGCTATTGGTTTATAGAGACCCTAGCATTGTTATACAGAATCAAGTAAGATCTTACAGTCACTGATTCCACCACTGGTGTTCATATTGTAGTAGGCGATTGGCTACTCGGTAGCCCGCAGTTAGTGTCACTGGAAAAAAAAAAAAAGGGATGCTGTGAGCCTGAAGTGACCAATAATGTTGATCAAGGGCCTTCTGCTTCAGAGTTTGAAGTTCTTTCATGTGTAGATAGACATCATATGGAAGAATATAACGGAAGTCATGCTAGGGATTTTTAAGCCTGCTCCCCTCAAGAAAAATATCGCCCTCTGCTGGACTTGAAACCGATAACTGGAGAAACACTGACTACCATGTTAACCACTAGACTAGACCAATATACAAGTATCAGCTGATAACTCAACTACATTTGTACAAGATGTCATGCAAATCTCCGTTACATTATTTTAGTTATTTATATGCGTATAACTTTCACTCTCTGCTTATTTACGAGCATCTCTGTCTTTTTTGAATCTGCTGCCGACTGCTACAGTTGCTAGCTATGAGATACCTCTCTCCGGGTATGCTTGGTTGGGTATGAGAACAAACAACACCAGTTAAGTTGGCCGATATGTTTAAAGGGGGCTGGTAAATGAACTATTAGCGAGTTGCCAACTAGAGGATATAGAATTAAATTGCTTCTAAATCTCAGCACAAAGAACTATTGAAGTATTATATCTTCCTGCTTCTGACTATAAGTAACTTCACGATTTAAAATAACCATTTCCATAATAAGATTAGAAGCGTAAGTTGCCAAAAGTCAATGAAAAGCTAATTTACATTCTTCTTGCGGCGACCGCCAAGCATGTGTAACCCGAGCACGGTCTTTAAGAGCGACGGACTGCCCATAGTGAAATACTTCTGTAAGATTGCGAGACACAAAAGAAAAGACACGAAGTTTAGAAATACACACTCTTTTATTAACACAAGTCACACCTACTTCTTTGCTACTCCATCAAATTGTATAACACATACGTCGCAAATCTTAATTTCTTATTCACATCTGAAACAATAGTTTTACTTAGTGACTTGCTAAGTTCTAAGAATCCTGTTTCCTTTCTAATTTTCAGAAGTTTGTCATTCCTTGTTAGCTGAATTCACCACAATACCTAATAGCCTTAACCACGCTGACTTAAAAGCTAATTGTGTTTTCCTCAGCACATAACTTTCCTTGCTAATGACCTCCTAATCACTGCATGCGTTCCGCATTGATCTCGACAAACGGAAACAATTTATTACAATTACTTATCTATCATTTTGTTGTAAAATGATTAACCCTACCAATCAATATTTCAGGTATCAATTTTTAATCCTATATTAAGTTTACTATACCATGCCTCAGCCTAGTTCAGTCCTGTTGTAAACAACAAGGCGGAGCTGATTCAACTCGCCACGTGTTAGACGTACAGGAACGCACAAAAGTTTTGCAACACTAGCAGTATATATAGCAGCGCTAACTTCTAGACAAACAACAGAGTTGGGTTACACATTAATTTATTAAATCTATGAGTTGGAATATTAATAGAATCATGTAGTAACATAATGGTTACCTTTAATCGGATTCCTTCCTCTCTGTCTACTATAACTGATTTCCGCCTCGCTTTTGAAACTTCAATCCAATATCTATCAGCAAACGGTGGAGAGTACTTCGTGAAAAATTCGGCAAGTCCGTGTCAGAATTTACGGCATGCAAAATTTTGTTTAGAGTCGGCGGTTCATTTCTGAAAAAAATAACCATGAACTTTACTGCGTATAGCACTTTTCGTAAAATCGTCGTATTTCTCCACTCGCTGATTGCATTTACGTGATTTTCCCGGTGTTCTTAGAGTTCCGGATGCTTGCTGTTCCAAAGCGCGTCTCACCCTTAAAAGACAGTACACGTTAAATGGAGCGCAGTGTTGCAACATGTACTAGTTGCGAATCTCTCTCCGCGAGCGACTCGAGGTGGCCTGAGTCCTGTACTTAGTCCTTCAATTGCTGCTTGACGAGACGGACACTTTTAACTTTGGTATCCCTCCACGCCTTTGTTACTGTATGACCTAAATTTACAAATGAATCGTCTGTATAAACAATTGATTTCCCCTGGTCCCTAAACCTTTTATGTCTTTTAGATATTTATGTCGCCATCTGATGATATCGATATCGTCTCTTTCTATTAATATGCAATTGTTACCCTTTCTTTCATATTCGAACCCCAAATCAGAGTGGCCCTTGAGAAATTTGGTAGGGTCTCATCACTGTTGAACTGTGACAAAATTATATTCAGCGTGGGTGGAATATTTGCAAACTGTAAAGAATGAACAATTCGCCGCACTCCACCTTGCACTATTCAATCATATTGCGTTAACCTAGCGTTTTGTGTAGTCCCGCCCCTTTTGCTTTCTTTTTCGATGGCGTTCTTAGAGGTCCTTCCATTAGTTCCTTTTTAATCATACACACTACTGCTTCTGAACACCCGATAGCCTTAGCTGTTTCTTTTACTGCCTTTACTGCCAAGCATTTTGCTTCAAAAATAATCTAACACATTCATAATTATTTGGCGTTCCTTACTTCTTAATTTACCAACATATCGTCTCTTCCTAGCTTCCCCCTCCATAACTACAAATATTTACAAAAATATTAAACAAATAACGCAATAACAGCTCACAGTTACACACACGGCTTCTTTCGAACTAATGTTAGTGCTGCTCCTTATACTATCTTCTGTGTCAGACCTGACGCTGAATAGATGAATACCTTTTGTTTGCCTTATTGGATAAAAGAAAGAGGTTACTGCCTTTTGGTTTATTTTAAAAACTTTCTCCAACCTTCCTCAACATTTGTTCTCGCTGGTTCCCTGATGTAAACCCAATAACAAAAAAGTTTCACACTGCGTAACTTTTGCAGTGCACATATATAAAATTTTCCGAAAACATTTAATTTAAAAAATTATAACACTTAACTGGGTAAACATAGAGAATTCAAAGTAGGCAGGTAGTAGCACTATAGTTTACTCTACCTAAGAAAAAAATATAGATGCATTCTAGCAGTTAGTTTGTTAGTTAGTGCGTGATGAGTGTAGAAACAGCAAATATCGGACTTCTATTGAAAAAAACGTTTTCTGAAGAAATTTGGACCTATGGAAATGTATAACGACTCTGAAAAGGATATAACCTGATAGAGAAAAAAATTCTGCATAGGATAATGTGTTCAAACCTGAAATTTATAACAAATGAATATTTATACCATGCTATTAGGAATGTGGCAACAGAGCGAGGGTAGAAAAGGACGCGGCTAATGGCAACTTGTATGCGCTAGATAGAGACAGAGATGTCCCATTTAACTACATACTGTCTTCTAAGAGTGAAACGCTATATAACACTATGTACACTACTTGCGGAAACACCAAGGAGATCACCAGTTTCTTTCTCAATGCTTTTTATAGACGATTTCTTTCTTTAAGAAATGCGAAACAATGCGCGATCATTCGCCACTCGTCAGTTTTTAAAGGTTTGCGCCTCTCGCCACTTTTTAAAGGTTTGCCTCGATTGCGTTTCATTTCGGCTGAAGCACCAGCCTGCTCCATGATGAAAAGCTTACTGATTTTTAATTGCATATACATAAGTGTCCTTGACCTTGTGAGGTTCGCGAGATGTACAGGAAATACAGTGTTAAATATCAGAAGCAACTCCACACTATAAACAAAAACATTTTAATCAGCATTCAACTCGATACAGATCTCGTTGCGAGAGAGTTGCCTGGTGTAGGAATGCAAAAATATTGTATAATAGCAGTGTCCTTTAGTAATTGTTAAGTAAAATGCAGCTTTAATTTAACATAATACGCTAATAGTGCGTATAATTTCACCTGTCTTCTGTCTAATCTGTATATAGTATACTATTATGTATATATTCCCTTCAGAAGTCACGAGCCGAGAACATATCTATGTGCTGTGTGAAGCAGAAAGATAAAATGTGGGGTTGTTTACGTTTATAAGAATCGAAACATTTGCATACTTTTCTGTGTCCGAAATGAGCTCGCGCAGAGTATTGATCGGAAAACTACTTACGTACAATACTGCACTTAAAGGAGGGGTTTATCGTACGTATGCAAATAAAAGATAACGCCCATTATCTTCGCCAAACCAATCAACAGCTTAACCGTTTTCTGTCCCAATATCTCTGTCTCTGTCTCTCTTCCCGTCCAGATGTTTACAACAGGATGGAACTAGGTTGAGACATATTATAATGTATTTTTTCTGCTGCAGTCTGGAGCAAGTAACTTTATGGCGTTAATTACACAAATTATGATTCCCCCTAATTTTGGGATGCCGATTTCTTATCTTATCAGTTTATATGTACACACACACTTGCCTCCGTACAAGAGAATTATCATGCATGAGTACGTGGTGTTTATTATGTAATTGTAATCATAATGTACACACATTTCACAAGAACTACCAATAATTGGTAATTATAATTGATATGTGTTTTACAGGAAGAAATTTTCCTCTTTTCGCTATTCTACCGTAAGTACGAGAAGTAACTTCCCTTTTCAGGTAGCAACAGTAGTCTGCCATCGTGTTAACTGTCCAACCACCATGGTGTCTTCTGTGAAATCTTAGTACACATGTTCACCCTGCTCTTCGCTGGAAAATCCAAGACAACAATCAGGAAAATAGTCAAAGTGAGCATGTAGTAAGTGTAACTTCAAACTCGTGTTACAACCTAGTATTTTCAGATTTTCCAACATTGTGTTCACAATTATTTTGTAATCTGGAGCTCTTCTGCTTCTTAGGAAATTTTCTATAGCATCTTGCTAGCTATTCCAGTCTTGCTTTTCTGTTTCGCTCATTCTGTCCTCAAAACTGGTGTTACATTAATTTCCTAATCTGAGGTCCATTCAAAGCATATGCTGTCAGCTTGTTTAGGGTATTCTATGATAAATACCACATATGTACTTGGAAGACTCACTGTCGCTGTCTAGAGCACATATAAACTGACTCATGATACTCAATTTTATGAAACACAACTCTTGATATTTTGAAAACCTGACTTAACAGGGGATAAAATGTTTAGTTCAACGCAATAGTCTCTTTGGGAACATGTATTCATTCGAAAACATCATTTTTTATGCAGGGCAATGATATACACATAGATTGTCATTATGTAATTTTCTCCCCAAGATAGCACAAAAGAATTAACTATCTAAGAAAATGGTTGAGTAGATCGTTAGCATTTTTTATCTTTAGTTTCTACGCTGACATTTTATTTTCATTGTTATGTTTATGTTGTACTTAAACACTAAAAGCTTAATACTTCTAAGAAACAATCTTTTCTCTGTTTAGCCGCCACTCTGCTTTTATTTGTTGCCGCAAGCCTCACACGAAGGCAGTTAAGACAGTTACATTATAACGACTTATCTCACTGGGAACAATTTTGCGGAGCTAAAGTGTCGGTGCCATGACGTAAATGACCGCCTGGGGTACCAAGTGTCCTGTTCTGTCATTGTGATGCTATCTGAGGACGTGAGCAATTTCACCTTGCGAGATAAGCTCATCCATTATCCTCACTCTTCATCTTATAAGAGCATCCAGTAAAGAAACAAGATAGAATCAAAACAAGGAAACAGAATGTGCATCCGAATTTCGGTATCCAGTAGGTGCAGCCTAAGTTACAAACCAGTTTCTTGAGTGTCATGCACGTGTTTAGTTTACGTTCTTGATTATCATTCATTGGTATTAAGAGTGGCCATGTTTTCAACTCCTTCTCCCCCCCCCCCCCTTTCCAACATTTGCTTTCATGTGCTCTTTTTGCAAGATTCAAATGCGACATTTTCTCTCCACTATACTATATGAACAGCCAAATTAAATTATAGATTCTCAAAGGCATGTTGCCAAACTTATGTTTAAATTTTTCCTGTTTACTTGCGAAAATAAATGCTTTAGAACGAAAAGTGGCATATGTGACAATTACTCAAATCATTTATTTTCGTATTCACGTCACAAATTATTTCTACAGAAGCTAATTCTTTTGTATACTTCCTGTTAATTATGGATATTCCTTGAAAGTGGTTTTAACCCATTCAGTAACCAGACTACTGATAGGCACTGCTTTAATAAAGGAAAAAAAAAAGTATTTGCGACACTGTTTCAACTAAATTAGTTGTTTAAACAAGCCACGAGTACATTTCATTTACAGTTTGAATTCCATACCTTTATTGTGCACACATTCGAGCATATGAAAGTCTAAGATGACTGATGACTGTTTAGAAAACAGTTCTAACATCTAGCATGGATAATGCATAACGTTTAATTGATTTAATGATGAAATAAAGCGACCACTTAAGCATTTTAAATAACATTGGTCAAATGATCAGAAAAATCGAACATACGACTCTGTGTATTTCGGTAATACCTAACAGCAAAAATATTTCTACTTCGCATAACTTACAGATAAATTTAAACTATATTTAGGTTTCTGCTCTTATGCTTTCCTGGCTATAAAATTTGATAAGACGGAAGAGGATATTGCTATGCCAAGCCAATATTTCAGAGACTTAAAACAGTCATTCTTGATAATATCAAGAACAAACTATCTGTTCCAAATTAAAGAAGATTTGATGAGAGTTTGTCAAAGTCGTTTTATGGCAACCAAAGATATTTTATGTTTAGCATACATCCGATTTTTCGTTTTTTCACAACTATACTATACAGCTCATGTATACAGCTTGCAAAACACAAACGCACTGCTTGATCAAGGGTTCTTGAAATTGGAATTGTGTTCAGTCTCTATCAAATCATTCACGGGTTTGATTTAATTTCCCCCCCCCCCCCCCCCATTTATATGCCACCTTGACACCTAAGGTCATAGTCGGCTTTTCCTTATAGAATAACTGCTCATCGCAATAGGTTCATTCAGGTCGTGAAGGCCACATAGCTGCCAGGAGGGCTCGTGGCGCTGACCACGTCCCACCATCCAGTACTGCACCCCACTCATGATACCTGTAGTGGGCAGAGGTGGGAGACGCAGTGGCTGGGCGGCAAGCCTTGACCCTTCATGGGCTGTTGCGCTGGGGGTTTCATAGGTTCAATAGTTTATTTTGGACGTGTTTACGTTAAGACTGCGTTATATACGTTAAATTCACACATATGAGAAAGGTTAATATTGGGAATTGATGTAAAGTTAAAGTGCTCATGTGTTAATTTGAGTTGTGAGAGGCCATCGCTAAATGTAAATTGTAAAGAAACTAAATAATTTAAAAACTAAAAAGTTACATTATTATTATTATTATTATTATTATTATTATTATTATTATTATTATTATTATTATTATTATTATTATTATTATTATTATTATTATTATTATTATTATTATTATTATTACTATTATTATTATTATTATTATTATTATTATTATTATTATTATTATTATTATTATTATTATTATTATTATTATTATTATTATTATTATTATTGTTGTTGTTGTTGTTATTGTTATTGTTTTGTTATTGTTATTATTATTATTATTATTATTATTATTATTATTATTATTATTATTATTATTATTATTATTATTATTATTATTATTATTATTATTATTATTTCTATATTAGTTATTGGAATGTCAAACTTATTAGTCATTACCATGGACCAGTAATATTTTGGTTTAAAAAAAAGAAGTTAAAATTATAAATAAATAGTTGAGGGTTTGATGCTTTATGGAGTGGAAACTTGGACAGTAAACAGAATACGAGAAGGAACATTGAGAACTGTTTAGCGAGTCTTATGTAGCAGATCGGCAAGGAAGACAAGAAAAGAGAGAATAAAAATGTAAAAATACGGCGCCTAATGGATATAGAAAATTATATAATCGAAGTGATAAATGGAAAAAGACTGCAATGCTTTGGGCATGTAACCCGAATGGAAGATGCAAGATTGCCAAAGGAAGTGATGAGATGAACACCAGAAGAAAAAATCTGATATGTTGTACTCATATGAATTTCTCTACTCTTGTACTAACCATTCTTATAAACTCTTATTCCCCCATGTTCTTCATGTTAGTTGAGATGAACATTTGTAGAAGTTATTTTATTACTCATTTCCCTTTAGGCGCAAGGAGAATGTGGGAATACAGTAGGCTTTGAGCGATAGTGAAATCTTTTAAAGCTTTTAAATTCCATTCTTTTTGCACGGCTAACATCAAAAATGAAGAACGATGTTCCATTTGACGAAATATTGTTTTCCAAAACTCACACAAATAACAAGGAATAACTGCGAAATGGTTCACTCAACAGAAAAAAAAAATGATTTGGACATAAATTGTGTTATAGCAAGATTTACATTTTTTGTATAGTAAGATTTGGTCTATCTCGTACGGTTTACCAGTTATACACAAGTCATCCAATGTAAAGAGGACTACATGGGCTATAGACAGAAAATTTAAAATATACATTTAATTTCTCATAAAAATGGCAAATTGTTATATGGCATTTTAATCAGCATCGTTAGAGCCATTTTCGAGGAAATAAAAATTTTCGAAAAATGTTCTATGTTTTTAATCGACTTTTCGTTTTTGAGTTATACTGTCCACACACACACACACACACACACACACACACACACACACACACACACACACACACGCGCGCGCGCGCGCACACACACACACACACACACACATCCACATCTCCACACACCCACATACAGCCACACAGCCGCACACACCCTCACACCCCCACACCCCTACCCACACACACACACACATTCTTCTAAAACTCCTTTTTTTATTCAGGAGGCCTAAAAACATATTTCCGGTGAAATCTCGACATCGAGTTTTTGGCTGGGATACAATATATCCTCTAAGAGCTATACATAGTGGAGAAAGTAAAAAATAAGAAAGGAAGCCCAAATGGAAATTGGATAAGTGGAGTAAGAAGATGTATGGAGGTGAAGGGATTGCAGGAAATAGATACGTTAGATAGGGAACAATGGAGACAGGTGATAAAATAGTGGACATCTTACGTACTAATCTTGTATTATTATGTATAAATTGTTATTTTGTTTGATGTAGAAAAACTATAACGTGGTAGAAATTCCTAAAACAAAAAAATTATCATTTATTATTATTATTATTATTATTATTATTATTATTATTATTATTATTATTATTATTATTATTATTATTATTATTATTATTATTATTATTATTATTATTATTATTATCATCATCATCATCATCATCATCACCAGCACCACCATTATCATCATTTTTTGGACAGACCAAAATTTACAAACCTTCCTAAAGGAAAAGATGCATTGTCTACATGTCTCGAGTTGGTAAAGCACAGAAATAACAAGTAAACATATTAAAGTTTTATGAAGAACACCAGATGCATTGTCTACATGTCTCGAGTTGGTAAAGCACAGAAATAACAAGTAAACATATTAAAGTTTTATGAAGAACACCATATTCAGAAACGCAGCATAATTAGTTTTAATTATACTATTTCAACTAGTCCAGTCAATGTAAACTTAACTTTTAGTTGCGAATACTCAAATACTTTGATGATTAGTAAACCTTTTTCTATTACGATATATGCGCCGTTTGGATGTAAGTGCAGATGTTTTCATAACTGGTAACTTAATAGTATATACTTCGGTGTGTTAGTTGCTTTTTCTCTTCGTAAAACAGTTTTCCCACGATCTAATTACAAAGTTTACTATCTGGTGCTTTTTGCATGGTCGTAGCTGTGACGCGAAATGAATAACGCCTGTAAGATAGACTATTCGTTTAGCTTCACACTTCAAAGTGTGACCCACTGATCTAGATCATGTGAGGTCATTGGCTTTGAAAAAAGCGGTGAAATTCGGTTCCGGTACACCATTCGTTATCACGAGGCCAGCCCATTCTGTGTCATGCCTTCTGTGCCACCTGCTTACAGGTATAATTACCGCTAAATAAAATGTTTATGAAAAATTTGCTTAATAGTTCTTATTGTTTCCTTGATGGTTTTGAAGCATATGGAGGAAGATACATGAAGTTTTCCACTAACTCATGCACGCTATACCTACACTAGTATTTCTCAGAAGATTCACCCATTCATTATTTTAACGACTTCATCTTAAGCTTAGGAAAAATGCCACACCACAGACTTCCCGTTTATGCGGCAATGTAGAGCGTGTTCAAATTACCGTTTCCTGGATGATTTCTTTAATCTTTTCCGATAAGCAAGCAGTCATTATGCCCTAAACTGATGGCCTAAATGAGTCAATGGTATTGTTTTTCATTCGATCTCTCTTCTCTGTTCCCCGCTAAGTTTCGGTCCTTTAGATCATGCCGTTGGAGGGGGTCTATAAGGGTAGGGGATGAAGTCAGGTGCACACAACACCTGAGGTTCCTTTCATAGCGATACCTGAAAAGGTACCGAACCTCAGCCAATTGTTCTCTATGATCGCTACGCATCCAACAGATGTAACCCTGTGATCCGGCACAAGAGCCACAGAATACATTAATTTGTTAAAGGAATTCAGTTTTGGAAGTTCAAGATTATTATGTTCCCAGCCGAAATACCGAGTTGCTCGTGGTTTGACGGTTTATCCCTATAAAATTTAGCCCTTAGTTGCGTTTGTCTTGTATTCCTTTAGGGGCATTAAAACTATTACACAAGACACTTGAACTAATTTAAACTCTCGGGACACTATAAAGACAAATAAAAGGTATCGAGAAAATACTGGTATTACGTCACCCTGGATAATCGTATTTAAATAAAATTGATGACATTCGAAAGAAGAATTCAAATATTTTGTAGTTTTTCTTAATGCACTCATGTTAGTCGCCATGGGTTCATTGCTGGATATTTAGCAGGCAGGTTACATGGGAATATTTGGTTTTAAAATTGTGTTGTTGTTAAAGGACTTATGGCAAACCCACAAGAACGCAGTTGAACGCAGAGACTGGTAGGGTTCAGCGGGCTTTTAGGCGAAGGTTTCAACATCCTACGTACATGTCTATTGTGACGTGGTACTGTGATTTTGTGGATTGCAGCTGCATATGCCACTAAAGGAAATGCCATTCATGGAGACCATGTGTCAATTGCGGAAGAAGTGTGCAATCCTAAGAAGTCTGTCCATTGAGCTAGTCAACAGTTAAACGTCCCTAAATCACTGTATCTAAGATTCTGCGTGCGCGATTGAAGCTTCAGTTGCTGTAATTATTTCATAAGTTGAAACCTGATGACCCTGCAAAGCGATTAGACTTCTGTGGACATTTATTAGTAGTAATGGAGGATAATGAAAATCGTAAGGAAAACTAATTTTCAGTGATGAGACAACAGTTCACATTAGTGGAAAGGTGAACAAGTATTACAATCTGGGGGAGCCAGAATCCACATGCTGTTTTAGAAGCTTAAAGAGACTCCCTAACATGAATGTCCTTTGTGCCGTATCGAAACAGCAAGTCTATGTCTCATTTTTCTTTCGAGAGGCCACTGTCAACAGTCCAACTTATCTTGACATGTGCACTAAATGGTTATTTCAACAATTGGAAGAAGGCAACAAATTTATTTTCCGACAAGATGGAACACCTCCTAATTGGTATTTTCATATTTGGGAATATCTGAATGAGCGGCTTCCAGGAAAATGGATTGAACGTGCTGGAAATGATCATGTCTGCTACAAATGACAGCAGAGGTACATGGCATTTAATCATCACCATCATCATCATCATCATCATCGTCGTCATCATCATCATTATCATCATTGTACACGTTCAAACCTACATCATGTGTGTTGTACTGTTAGTTTTTGACAGGGCAGCTCTTGAAATGGATTGCTTTAAGCAAATTTTATTAAAATAATAAAACAAATTAACAGGAAATCGTTCAGCCAGACATATTTTTGCTTCCTGTACAACATACACCTTATATGAAATAAAGGGATCGGCAGGTAGCGCAGTTGGTAGAGCACCTGCCTCCTGTGCAAGGGGTCCCGGGTTCGATTCCCGGCAGGGAGGTAGGAATTTTTCTCCAGTCAGGATTATTCCTCATCCTTCCCTGGAAGTATTACGTGGCTGAGTGGTTAGACCGCTCGCCTACCACCTAGGCGGGACCCGCATGTGGTATTCATGGTGGACGAAGCGGCATCTGGGCGGGTTTTCTCAGTGTTCTCCGGTTCCCTCGCCATTCATTCCACCAATTGCTCCATTATCGCCATTCCAACCCATTTCGCCTGCATTTCATATCATTCTCTCCCTTGCTATCATACCTGGTGCTTGACTGACCACCTGCTTCCAGGTCTTCACTCTGGTACAGAGGTCCCTCTGCTCCCCGACAGGCGTCAGATCCTAGGCTGGCTTATAAGTCCTAGGGGGTGTACATAAATCCTACACAAAGGGAGGATAATCGGGGAAAGAAGAAGAAAGAAGAAGTTTTAAAGGAATCTACATTTTTGATACAGTGCGTTTTCGTGAATCACTTTAAGTACTATAATAATTATGCAAATTCTTTCCAAAAGAAGAATAAATCGCAGCTCGTTCCCAAGTAGTGCAAGTTATAGATTTTCGTTTCCATGTAAATATCTTTAATGTATGGTATTTTCATCTAAATCGTTAGAGCCATTTTAGTGAAAGTGAAAATGTTAAAAAATGTATATAATGAATAGTTTGGGGTTGGAGAATATCTTGAAAATCTTCCTGTCACACATTTGGAAGATACTGGGCTTAAATACTTCATACTCAACCGACTTTTTGTTTCTCAGTTATGCTGTTCACACACACAGATACACACACAAACAAGTGCAAACAAAACGGACCATTTTCTAAACTTGTATATTTCGGGTAAAACTTAATTGATGAATTTTTGGGTAGAATGCAATAATTTCTTGACATACTGTTAGTACGTACTAGAGAAAGTAAGAAATTTTTTGTTACAGTTGCATGACATTTTCACTAATTCTTTAGACATTATCGTTCCTATTCTTCTATTTGATGTCAATAGAAGTAAACATTTTCAGCGAAATCCTGTACTCTATACATGACCAGGAGAAAAAGAAAAGAAAATTTCAGGAAAGTATAACGAGGAATATCTGGGACATTGTTAATTTCTTATTAGTATCCAGAGGTAAATGATAAGTCTTCCAAAGTGTTTTGTTTTATATGGATCGTATTGTATAAAACACGAATAACGCACTGCGTACTACTAAGATGATGTCTAATATTCATCTCCACGCAACACAGCGCGCACAATCTGTTACGTTGGTTTTGTGATCTAGAAGTTTTGTTTTCAGCGTCGCATCCCATTTTGGTAAGGTTGCATTACGACATAACCCGTTTTCTACGCAGCTAGTTTTGAATTTGGCAAGTCAGTAGTGACTTGACAGTAGCATAAACTCTCAAAGCAACTTGACCCAAAACAGAGCAACTGTTGCAAAATGGCTAATCTCTACATCAAACCGAACCTTACACAGTCCTTACAAGGTTAAAAGGACATCTTAAGAAGAATACGAGTAACTTCCCTTCTTCTAGATGATGTAAATACTTGCAGTAAATCAAGTTACGTTTTAGGCGTATCATACTCCGCAGTAACGAATTAGGCTTGCGTTTGCAAGGTACTGAGGTCGATTCCTGAGGCCGCCCATTTTGTTATTCCCCCTTAATAGCTAGGCAAATACTGAGGTACCTAGTTTCTCCTCTGGCACAAATTTCCTATCTCTCATTTTCTACAATGTTGCTGCTCCTTTCATATTTCAATTGGGCTTATGAGGTGGCGGATAGAATGACGCCGATGTTTGCTTACTTTCGGCCCTGCCAAATGGCAGCCATCTCTAAGTCTCCTCAGATGGGTCGAGTTCTCCCTGGTTTCACCAAAGTCAAGCCTTTTCTGAACAGCCGGGCCACTACACTTATTTCAGGTTAACTTGGCTCGAGTATCATAAAAGAACATGTTTTGCGGACACAAACGCCAGAAGTACATTCCTGTGTTTGTGCGCGCGCATGTGGGTGTGTATGTGTGTGTGTACTTACACGCGCTTGTATTTATATTATTTTAAATTAAAGTTCAGTATTATATCATTACTTTTGGAATGGAAGGCGGTACGCAGACCTGGAAAATACTTTTAAATGCATTTCTCCAATTTATAAATGTGATTGATCTACTACTAGTTGTTCACAATCCATCACTGGTTGGATGGTAGGACTCGAACCCTCTCGGTCTTGTCCATAATAACAGAGATAGAGTGGTGGGTACATCCTTCTATTTTCCGCACATTCTTTTCTCTTTCTTTAGACCTGAGACAAGATAAGCTAAACAAGCTATAAGTTTTGTGACCAGGCTAGCTGGAAATCACCAACGAGGTCTCTATCGGCCGAACTGTCTGTGACCTGTAGCCTCCTCCGGTTCCTTCACCTCATCCATTCCTCATGGGGGTGATAAGTACAGTGTCCCATCCATTCTCTGGCAGTTCATTCATTCATGCATTCATTCACTCATTCATTCAAGCGCATCAGATATAGTATGAGTTCATATGTGTTGTTAATGATCTCATGAGGCATCTTAAACTCAGACTAATATACATATATGTGTCCACATGCACGCACGCACACACACATACACGCACGCAGCTAACGGCTCCAACACTCACAGCTCCATCATAAAAAAAACTCAACTCTCTCGTCTTATATAGATGGGAATGGCGCACGAATTTTTCTCGAAATTCACGATTTCTCGAACCTCTCACAGATAAGTCGCCTGTAGAAAGCTCGCGAACAGTCTGGAAATGCTTTGTTCTACCACCCTCATTGTGGTCAGTCACCTACCCACTAGCATTCAGGTACTCAGGTCGCTTGACCTGAGCGTCTGAGATACGATGCCGCCCGACATCGCAATATTTTACAGCCAACGCAATGAGAACAAATGTTATATCTAGAGTAATTGTCACACCCCTAATTCTCGTAGAGCAAAACCGTCCCTATGGGATTAGAAAATGGTTCCTGCACATTTACATTTGACCTCGCTTGCTCACATTTGTAATCTGGAAGAATGAAGGAGGTAGAATGTTATGAAGAAACGGTACACTGTAAAATAAAGAGCAATGAAGTAATGGATGAGAACGATGCAAGGAGATCATTCCACAGTGTGCACCAGCTGTTATAAATGCAAAGTTTGGGCATTGGGGCAGCTGAGCCGAAAGGATGCTTGAGGAGTCATGAGGTGAGTGTGACAAAGAGGTTTAAAAAATAAATAAAAAAAAAAAAAAAAAAAAAAACAATGTATGGAAATGATTCAAAAGAAGATTAACATAATTCGAATTGAAACGGACTGTAAAATTAAGCCTGCTCTAGAAAATGGAAGAAACTGAATTGGATAAAGTGGCATATATTGTACTTGCCTTAAGGGCAGGTTGTAATATGCTAACAATGTTAAAAGTGAGCACTTTAAGGAACATTTTCTTAAAGTGTTTTAATTATACTTGCTTTCAACTTGTATAGCACATGTACACACTTTAAAGGAGAAGTTTTTATTTAGATGCTTTCTTTTAAGAGTAATAATTGTTTTGTACTACTAAAATTTTTCATTAAAAACCACACTTTAATATTATAATCAATAGCTTAAAATGGCTGTTCTAAAATGTGTAGCGTGTATGAAACATATTGCCTGAACATTTCACTCTCTTATGTTCAATAATTTCTGAAAAAAAAAAAGTTCCTTATTATGGAAAAATACAGTTTTGATATATCTAGTTTTAAAGAATGAACCAACCTTTTCAATACATTCCAGCACGATAGGAGGGATTGTTCCATTTCATCCTCTGTTTCACATTTAATGCTTTCCTGTGCTGTCTGGTAGCTTTTTCAAGATCCGATTGTGCACTTTTAGCATTTCTTACCCTCTCTTGATCAATTGACATCATCCACTTGATCATGTAGAAACCGGGTAGCAATCCAGTCTTCTAAGCACGTTACACTTGATTATATCTCCTTTGTTACATGTTGCCACTATATCATAAACACCAAGATGAAGGATATTCACGAATGCCTTCTTTGGGATGCAAGTCCAAATTACACTGTTTACACTTGTAGTTCTGGGTTCGGCCGTTTTAACATTTCTCAAGTAACTGAGGATAAAAAGGATTCCTGAAAATTTGTTTGAGATCTTCCATCACAGCTAATGGTATGTTGCGTTTGTGGGATAGGCTTCTTCTCTCAGTTATAGTGCACTGTATTTACACTATGATTTTGGAGTTTTAGGGCAAAGACCATCACTTTGAATACACTAATTTTGTTCTGAGCAAAAAATGTCAAATTTATTGACCACGGCCACGAAATGCAGCCTAATGGTAAAGTAACTGTTTAAGGTTTGCATCTTATCAGAAAGATATGTAGTATTTATGTAACAAAAAAATAAAATAGTCTATTTTGACCCTCATTCACTTTAGTGGTTCCTCTTAAGAAGAAAGCAATATTTAAGACGGAGTAGTTTAGAGTGAGAGGGTGGACAGCATAGAAAATATTTAATGATTTGATGAGAATCTGAATTTTATAGTGGAGATTAGTACATATTTTGTGCAATGTGCACAATCCAACAAGGAGTTTGGCAAACTAATGTCAGTTTGCTGGCTAAAGTGCTAAATTTTCTATAAAATGTTTGATAATTTTACAGCAATAAATGAATTCTATCCCTCCATTCATCCGTTCATCTATCCATCCGTCCATTTAGGGTTAGTGTTAATTAAAAATTGTATCTTGTTTTAATATCTTTCAAATTACTATATATTTAATTGATTTTATAGCATCACAACAAATTGTCTTAATTTATTTTTACTATATTTAAGGGCATTTTGAATATTTACGTCCATAAGTCTATCTATTACTTGTTACACTAAATACCTATAACTTTAACCGAAGCCAATTTCACAACCTTTGTATCTTCTGCTTCCGTCATCACATAATGCGGGAATGGTAGTTTTGCGATTGACTTGTGGCAAATGTCAAACATTCCGGCAGTGTAGGTGCGGTTTACTAAGGTTTCCAATAACACATAAACTATAATATTAACTATAACACAGCGCAAAAGAAACCCTCATTTACACATTTGCTCCAAGAGTACTTGTGATTTATGAGTTATGAAGTATACACTTCCTTATTTCCATCAAAAACGGACAAAGCGCCGCCAGCTATAGAAACAAGGATGCATGGATAGTTGAAAGAATGCTGCGTGACTATGATGACAGCATTAATTAACCTTTCTATTGTAGTGGCTCGTAAAATTACTCATTCATGTTGTAGTAATGCTTTTGAAACCGCGCTTCAATCATGACTCCGCAACTACTGCCCAATGTGTGGGGCTGCATCAGCCCCGGAGTAGTTCGGAGAAAATAAGAATAAATCGTGGCCTAGGAAATAACAGCTCAAGTGACGCAACAAGGAAAACCCCAGGAAAGAAAAAAAAGGGTCACTATAATACAAACAGGTAGTGAATTTAAGTGGAACAGCTGATCCTGACGTGTGTTTGGAGGAATCTGGAATATTCAGTTCCGGAATAAAGCCCTAGGAAAAACGAAGTATTCATACCCACAAACCTTACTGATGTAAAACACATGTTTTTGGAGCATGTAGTTAGTCTTCGTTCTCTATGTATGTTCAATTTGGGTTGTGTATACAGTAATCAAATCTTAAGCGAGTAGTCTTTTTTTTTCCCCCATAAATTAAATTTCAATGCAAATGCATCGTATATGAAGCACACGATAACCCAAGATGCCTAGATTTTGTTTGTTTGTTTGTTTAACGACGATGTCAATTACCAGAATTACATTAGTGTTGCCGCTGTGCCGGAATTCCGTTCCGCAGGAGTTCTTTTACATGCCAGTAAATCTACTGACATGGAACTGTCGTCGGAACCGACATGGAACATCGGTCTGGGCCGGATTTGAACCCGCGACTTTGAGATCAGTAGACCAGCGTCTAACCAACTGAGCCACCCAGACCGACAGGATGCTTTGATGATTTCATAATACTCGTAACCTTTACTTGACACTATTCTAACATACAACTGTCAAACTTTATCTGATGAATTTCTGTCGCAAATAACAATATTTGCACAAATGGAAATGTTTCACAAAAACGTAAACATCAGTGAAGTTTTATGGAATGTATACACAATTTAGTCCTCTCCTTAGTACTGCTGCTTACAAAAATAAAGAAAAAAAGAAAAAAAAAAAGACCCGGTTTCGATGTGGTGGGTGTGGGAAGTTTCTCCCGCTGGGAGACCTGATCCGGGGTGCACTCAGTCTCGATAGGTCTCTGAGGGGCCAATTGAGGAGCTACTTGATTGAAAAGTAACAGCCTGTGGTTGTAAAGACCGCCTAACCGACCGGGAGGGACCGCGACTGTGATGGACAGAGATGGAGAACGCAGCGGCTGGATGGTAGGCCTTGGTCCGCAAGGGTTATTGTGCCTCAGGGTTATTATATACACAATTTATTCCATTATAAGAAATTAACACATTTTTACTTTCTCTACCGGTAAGTAGAAGTATTCTATTCCACCCAAAAATTCGATGTCGAGATTTCACAGGAAATATGTTTTGAGGGCACCTGAATAAAACAAAGCATTTATAAAAAAAGGTCTGTCTGTATGTGTGTGTGTGCGTGTGTGTGTGTGTGTGTGTGTCCGTCAGGCTGTGGACAACATAACTCAAAAACCAAGAGTAGGTAAAAGACCAAACATCAAAGTTGGCATTTAAGATAATGTCTTTCAAGGATGCGACACGAAGATTTTGAAGAAAATAGCCCTACCCTAAACTAACCTTCACATAGAAATTTTGATTTTCTTGAAAACGGCTCTATTGATTTTGATTAAAATGCCAAATGTTTAAGATATTTGCATGGCAAATGAAATGTTTATTTTGAATGTTTTGGCTATAGCCTATGTAATCCTGTTTACTTTGGATGACTTTTTAATAACTCGTAAACCGTAAGAGATAGACTTTTTTTTTTTTTTTTTTTTTTTTTGTCTAGAGTGAACCATTTCGGAGATATTCCTTGTTATTTGTGTTAGCTTCGGAAAACTAACTCGTGAAATGGAACAACGTTGTTTTTTTTCTTATGGTAAGCGTGCAAAGAGAACGGGACCTTAAAGCTTTAAAATATTTGACTATCGCTCAAAGCCTACTGTATTCTAATATTCCCCTTGCACCTGCAAGGAAATAAGCAATAAGATAATTCGTACAAATGTTTATCTCAACAAACACGAAGAAGATATAGAAATAAGAGTTTGTACGAATGGTCAGTATAAGACTGCAACACATCAGATTTTTACTGTTTTCCTTTGTATTGTTTCTATACCTAAAGTATCTCAAGGGTAGCTTTAGAATTGTGTTAAATTTGTAAAATTCTATATTTGGAACATCTTTTGAGTATTGCTTAGAGAAACTATTCATTATGTTTAATGTTATTAATGTTTTAACTAAATATTCACATAATTAAGTAAAAATAATGTTGTGGAATGAACTATAGAATGTACTCGTAGTATGGGGTCATGATCGCACGTATTTCAGATGACTACTTCAACATTAAAAGCAATAGGCTAAAGTAGTATTTATAAAGTTTGTGCAATGCAGTGCAGTTTTAACAGGACAACTTAAACCTCAGTCATCAAAACCTATAATGTAAGCATCGGCCGTGGATTTCTTTAAGATATCGGAAGGCAAAGGTGTGTATTTATCATAAGTAATGTCACGAGTGATTGTCTATTTATATACAGAATTTGACTATTACGAGTTGCATTTATTAAGACTATTGGGATAATATAGCTGTGAGATATTATTTAAATGCTGTATGTAATTATTAACTTCTTAAAAGTAAAATAAAGCAGGGATACATACATCAGCGTCCATTGAAACCGCCTACTAGATTATCATATCAATGTTCCAAACTTTTAAGATATTGGCAATGTCAGCAGTTGGAGTATAATTTATAATTTTGTCCAGTACAAAATTTGTGAAACTAATTCCAAACGTGTTTCCTATTAGGTACATTCTGTGTTTCGAAGTTTCCCTCTTCGAATTATTTCCTCTTTTTCAGCATGAGATGCTTCACCGAAGCGAGAGTCAGCCATTTTTGACATTTGAATAGCGGCTATGTTGCGTCAAACTATGCAACCTGTTGCGCAACTGTAGCACAGTCCAGCTAGATTCTCTAACCTGATAACACAATACAAACGGAGTAGGTGATACTGAAATGTCAATTTTTTCGCGAATGAAGGCTGTAATTGGTTGAAATTTGAAATTGTTATACACAAGATTGGTTGACTTGAACCAAGTCACGTACGAGTGGAATAGTTAGTCTAAATCAGTGCCAAATTTCAGCGCAGCGCTACCACGAATACACTTACACAAAAAACAAACGGTGAAAAATCGAAGCCCTCTATTTAGATGATACCTGTTCTGAACATGTTTAGAATCTCTGTTTTTGTCGCAGTGCCAACAATGTGAACCTTGTGCTGTCACTCCTGGTAGCGAATATCTCATTGTTTCTCTTTTACTTTTTGTACAAGTGTGCCCATAGTGAGACAAACTGCAGTTCATCAATCTTAGTGCAGATAATGGCAAATACACAAGGTATGATTACATGAAATTTCATTTGTTGAGTACTGAAATGATGATGGAATGTTAATGCAAGAACATTTGTCTTCATTATGACAACCGACAGAGAGAAAAGCACAGGGAAAATTGAAAAGACAATAGAAATTAATTTACTCTAATTCACACCAAAGTACAGTAATATAGAATTTAGCTGTTAAATAATGACCCAGTGTTGCAAATTGATCCTTGATGTATACCAAACTAACACAGTTTCTTGCATGATGTACGCCTGTTTCATGTTTTATATGCACAGAAAGTTAGCAGTCATTTGACTATTTTAAACCACACAAATATATAATGCATATCTTTCATTTGTCTTTCCTCTGCGCCCCTAATTGGGGCAGTCTTTTTTAGTGTGTAAGATTATGGGACTATATATATTTTCAAGAATACTTTATTACATATGTTGTAAAAATTATTTAAGGCTTAACACCTCGTTTATCCGGTCCTGGTTTACCTGGATCTCCAGATTATCCGGATCAGATTTCTTTTTCTTTTAATTTAATGTTCACATTAGATAACAAATGTAACTACTATAGCAAGAACCAAACTATAAGTTTGTATGCCAAAAATTGGTATTTTAATTTGATTCAATGTACTGTTCTTGAATAAATTGCACAATAAATTATGGTAATTTAAATTATGATAGTATTCACTGTAATCTAAAGTACTACTTGTTTAGTTTAGAAAGATTTAGTACCGTGTCACATGGTGCTGATGCGATATGTCGCACCAGCTATAAAATGCGTCGAAAGTAAGCGTTGACCTTGATCCCTACTGGTCACTACATTTCTGTCAATTTCTTCAGTTTTCCTACCGTTTTCAAACGGCACATGTCGTTAAGTTTATCGTGTGTGTTTCAACCAGATTGCTTTTGTGTCTTATCAAAGTGTTTGGGAGTGTAACTCAGTGTGCAAGTTTATAATGACTTCAAAGTGAAAGAAGTCGTGGTTTCAATGGATAAAATATTAGATGCTATTAATCGAATTGATAAAAGAGAAAACATTGAAGAAAATAGCTGCTCCATTGGGAGTTGCTTTAAAAATTATGGTGTACTTGGAGACAGCACTCCAGCTGAACTAATAATGATAAAGCGTTTACGTGACCGTACTTCGTTCAAACGCCACACGTGTTTAAAACAGAAGACTGGGTTAGTTCTTTAAGAAATGGTGTGATTTTTAAGTGTTTAAGACTTTTATATTTGTTAATCTCTTGTAAACAATAGGACATACTATGTACTGTACATAATGCTGTTACAAGACGTAGTTTTTTATCGTCATAAACGGCAAGTCTACTTATTTAAAAATTTAAGAATTTTGTTTTGCTTATTATCCATATAACCCGAATTATCCGGATTTTCAATTTTCCGGATTGCCTTTGGTCCCAGTTAGTCCGAATAAACGATATTTTACTGTATTCATAGTTCAGTAAATTCTAGAACAGAAACCCAGAGAATTATAAGCGTGAACAGAGGATTATAAATTCTGCCTCAGGATTACCAAGTATGTCTATGAAAGCATTAAAAAACGATTTGAAAAATCAATATACCAGACTATATTCATGATTTGATCCAACGAACTTAGGTTTTTCCTCAGTTGTTAGGATGGTGAACACATTCACTTTGCGTCTCCGAGTTCATTTCCGCGTTTATTTCGTGAATCCCGTTAATCATCTGACAAATTCTGTCTGGTCTTCTTAAATAAAGAAAATAGAATAAATTCGCTTCAATAAGCGGAATTTAGCATTATACTCAGATCACAATCAGATTGTTTGTTTACAGCTTACCATAATCTTAGATGTAACATAATTGCCGTAAAATGAAACACTTCCTGCCTTGAGTTATAACTTATATTTCTCTGGTTGCGTGTGTCACCTGTGGGGGTCTACGGCAACACATGTGTTAAGATTATGCTATTTAGTAAGCACAAGAAAGAGTTGAAATTCTAAAATAATATAGTATTAAACAAATAAGGAAATTTAATTTATGTTACTGTTGTCAGGTGACTTAAACACAGGTAAATTAATTATTAACTAATCGGTGAAAATTGTTCATAAATGTTAGAAAATTATAACATTATTACATCCGATTTTCTACGAACGTTTTTGTATATATATTTTTGCTGTCGGAATGAGCATGAAAAGAGTTAACTGACTATTTGAGTAACATTTACCAAGGAGCGTGGTTGCACATTTGAGCCTTTCTCTGATATATTTCGCATTTTCTCAAACATTTCTAGAAATATTTTGGCAAAATTAGCTACACATTCGTTGAATAGTTTAAAATTATATATTTTAAATAAACATACATTACTTCATAAAAAATTACATAAGCAGAACTTCAGAATAATTGTTTTGAGTAATAAGAGTAGGAGAGATACGGAGGGTTTGGCACTGAAGTCAGCCTTGTACCTGTGCCCACAAGGTGGCGTCCTCGGGAGGAAGAATGAGATGAGAGGAAACTTCGGGCGGCCAGATCCAGATTATCGGTACATGCATCCTTAAAGTTTCCCAAGTATGACGATACCTCGAAGTCCTTAGGTCTTCCGGGGCCCTCTTCCTACGGTGTTCAACGCCCCCATGCGCCGCCACCTACCCGAATTCCATGGACAACGAGGGATGGAAAGAGTTCCTGTGCGCATACCACTCCTACCGAGTTACATCTAACTCCTTGACTGACACTTGCGACCCTGAGGGAACCAGCGGAATGAAGGATAAATGAAATGACTAATGAAGTGAAATGGAAGGATAGGAAATTCGGGATATGTAATTATCCTCCCCAGCATTCACCTAGCGACCCAAGAACACCCACGACCACGGAATAGAACCCACGACCTCCTGAATGCGAGCTCACACTTTACCACTTAGCCATCTCGCTCAGTTTTATAACTAAACTTTCCGGTACTTTTTTCTTGGTGTAGTATTTTGGATATTGTTCAGCATTTAAACTATGCATTGTGCTGCAACTTATCAGTTATCAGAGTGAAACCTGTAAATAGTTTCAGAAATGAATATAGTTTACTTTCTATATTAATACAAGGCAAACATGCCAGGCCGCCAAGCTCACTCGAGTTTGATAAGTAGTATATATTTTTGACAAAAGGACTCGCAATTGAACAAAAATAGTTTCAAAAGCAATTAATTTTAAAATATATTTCTTAAAACAAACCTATTTGCTGGCTTAATAAGGAACATGAGCCTCAAAGTTACTTAAAAATTACGATAATTGTGTCCATTTGTTGTGAAATGGCTTAAATTTGCAGTAATTTAGGAACGACTTAATGCTCCAATTCTCTGCATAGACTTAAGATGTGGTAAAAATTCAAAACTCAGAATACTTTCGGTTTTTCAAAATTCACAAATTGGTCCCCTTAGACTCATTTTGCGCATTAATAAAACCTGTTCACTTATTCACATAAATTATCTTTATTGTTGTGATAGTGTACACCTGTGTGAAGAAGTGCCTCCATCATTTATCCACATTTATTTAACAATATGCTCCATCCAGCCCTTTTACTTCTCTCTATGACTGGCTTAAACAAATTCTGAGAAGCAAAAATGAACTAATAAGCGATGTCACATTCAATGTGACACACTGAAAATGGAATTTCACTTCAGTGTAAAACGTAGGAAGCGGAGTGGGAGATCAGAAATGACCTCAATGAATTCTGCTCGGATTTGTGTGAACAAATATAGGAGTGACTCGCCTCTATAGAATGAGGGGAGGTTAAGAAGTACGTTATTTGCAGCGTTAAATGTACAACAGCCACAATATTTATGTTAAACATTTCTTCTGAAACACTCATGTAAAAGAATGAGGATGTGAGTGAGTGTATGACTCACCTAGAACAAGGATTCCCGCTGGCTGCAAAATTATCACTAGCCAATTATTTCAATGTATTTGTCAATTTCAGTAACTACTTTGGTCCATAAACGGCAGACATAATATAATACGAATAATAATAATAATAATAATAATAATAATAATAATAATAATAATAATAATAATAATAATAATAATAATAATAATAATAATAATAATAATAATAATAATAATAATAATAATAATAATAATAATAATAATAATAATAATAATAATAATAATAATAATAATAATAATAATAATAATAAACAGTAATGATGATGATGATGATGGTTGTATGATCTCAACATTGATAGGGTCCTTCGAGTAAAAATAGTTAAAACAAATGGGATTATTATCGTAAGATTTACGACGGTGACACCGAAAATTGTTAAGATGTCATGTTTATGAAACAAAATTACATTTACTTATATATAGAAGCTACTTCCTAATGTTTTGCGAGTTAATTGCGATATAATTTGTTCGGTTGCCTCTAATAGTTTGTTAATTATTATCATTTAAAAATTGTGTGTTCATCCAAATTTGAATTTGACCATAGAACATTTCCGGGCTTTTATTGTTTACGATTCCAAACCGTCGATAACGTCAAAATAATTTTAAATTGACTTAGAAATGATTTGGTGAAGAAATCCCATCTAAGCGGACTATTTATAAATGGTGCAGTGAACTTTTAGTTTTTTCGTGGTTTTTTTTTTTTTTTTTTTTTTTTTTTAATGAATTTCGTGAAGGGTGTCGATAACTCTTGTTACTGATGAAACTATTGTTGCTGTTCGACCAATGCTTGAAAAAAAGTCGACAGAAAACATTAAAACATTTTACATCAAGTCAGACATGAAAAAACTGTTGTCGGTGTGTTCGACATAAACTGCCTTCCGATCAAAGAGAGCAACGCAATGATTTGTGTAGAACAACTGGAAAAATTCCAAATTGGCTCTTCAAATTTGGTTTAAAATATCGCCCATGGTTGAAGAATATTGGAATTATTATGATTCTGGAAAGAAAAGTCAATTAACTCAACGTGTCTGTCGAACAGACTTCAAAACCTACAAAAGTTCGACGAATCCACAATGCTCGAAAGAAGATGGTTGCTAGTTTTTTTTTTTTAAATCTAAAACGAGCCATCTTGCTACTGTGGCTTTAGAAGATACGTTTGGTGCAAAAATTTCTGTTTACCGTAATTTTTTTAACACTTCGTGAACTACGCTCCAAATGAAAAATAATCATGACGACACATCGTCGCATTACGCAAAACAAACAAATGAGCATCTAGACGCCAAAAATGTCAGCACCACGGACTCTTTTTGTGCTTAACGCCCGCTTTTACTACTACGGCACCGCAGATGGTGACACTGATGACACATGGAATGAAGATGGAGCACCGGTGGAATAAGATGGCGGTGGAAACCGGAGAACTCGGAGGAAACCCACCCCAACGCCGCTTCGTCCACCACAAATCCCAGATTCAGTTCCCTGAGATCAAACCCCGGACCATGGACTTTCGACCATACAACTCCAACCTTGCACTCTGTGGTTTCTGTTTGTCGTAAGTCGAAGTATTGTATTCATTCGTGTCGAGATTTCACCGTAAATACATTTTTGAGGACCCTGAATGTTTTTTTGTTTTTGTTTTTTTAAAGCCTTTTTTGAAAAAATTCTGTGTGTGGGCGTGTTGTGAACAGCATAATTCAAAAATGAAAAGTTGGTTAAAATCCAAAGCTGGTATTTAAGTTTAATATTGTACAATGAAACAACGACTTTGAAGAAAATTCCTCCTCAGTAAACTAACCTTTTCATGGAGGTTTTTGGAAAATTTTGTTTTTCTCAAAAATATATCTAGCGATTTTGATTAAAATTTCACATGTTTAAGATATTTTTATGGTAAATTAAATGTGTGTTTTGAATTTTCTGACTATAGTCCATGTAGTCCTGTTTACTCTTATGACTTTTGCATTATTGGTAAACTGTAAAAGACCAAATCTTACTAAACAAGAAATGTAGATCTCGTTAAGACACATGTGTCCAAATGTTTCTTTTGAGTGGACCATTTTGGAGATATTTTGTTGTTATTTGTGCGAGTTTTGTAGTAGTTTTATTTTTCTCAAATGGAAGATCGCTTATTCGTTTTTTATTTTTTTAATTTCTCGGCCATACAAAGAGAACGAAATTCCAAAGCCTTCATATAGTGACCAGCTTTAAAAAAATTGACTATCGCTCAAAGCCTACTGTATTCCCCTTGTACCTATAAGAAAATTAGCAGTAAGATAATTTGTACAAATGTTTATCTCATTTAACATGAACATAAAAGAATAAATGCTTGAAAGAATGCCTAATACAAGAGTAGAGAAAGTCACGTGAGTGCAACATTAATTATTTCCCCTTTCTAGTAATCAGGCAGAACGTTCAAATAAACTTATATTTTACTTCTCTCGGATATTGATCACACTGCATGTTAGTGCTAGGCATTCAACTCTTTTAAGTCTTTAAGCGCATTATAAACTGGATATTACCGTAACACATATTTTCTTGAAACAGAACCAGCCGTAAAATATTACTTAGAACGCCTTACATAAAAGAAGCAACGTACAATGCATTTGGAAGTTTTAACTCATGATATAGGGCACCATAGTATGAATACCTTGTGTTCTATTTAACTGAAACATTGACCGAGTTTCAAACCTTCACATTTGGGCGTATCTAAGATATAAAATGTTCAAAATAGCTTGTTTCCTTTTATATAAAAGCCGTTTATTCTTTCACCAGGCAGTGATTCCGCACTGCTTCAGTCATTTGTTAGTTTTTGGTATGATGACCTCACGTCCAGTACTACGTGATGTGCATTTGTATGAACTGTGAATCATCATGACCTACTTTAATATATGCATGGGCTGAAATGGTCTTGCAAAAAGGTCCTCCCTTAAAAACAAAGTTTCAAAATCTAATTGGGGAATGTCTGTTATCTTTACGGTTCATATATGACCGAGGAAGTACTAGATTTGGCTCAATGTTCAATTTCGAAATACTGATAATGCTAAAAAGAAACCATTCTAAGATCTAATAAAATGATGTTCCCGGGTTTAGAGGCCATGGTCCAGCCAACTAACGTTTCGCCCGCCATTCCAGCGAGCATCATTTTATCGGATAGACGCCCACCGTGAAAGCCTAGCTCACACATCCTAAACCAAACTCATTTTAAATCCTCTAAATTACAAGTACTGAATCCTAAAAAGTCAGTATCGAGATCCATACAAATATTTTGTAGCCCTCTGAAATATGGTAAATACAAGAGAGGGAAAATCTCTGTGTGTGAAGAGCATAACTGAAAAATTAAAGCTAAGAACATTTGTTAATGCATTACTTTACTTATTTTTTATTTTATTAATGAAGCATTACCATAGTAATACTACATGCTAACCATAAATCAGTTACATAATGTGGTTGCCAGAATAAAATTTTACAATTTTGAACAGATGGCTATTTGATATTGTAATTATTAATGTTTCAGAGTCTGTCAAAATCAATGGTATTAACTAACGATTTGAAGTGTGTGAAATAAGAATTTATAAATGCACTTTTATTCACTGGCCATTCATTAAGAGTTCTATTAATCAGTTTTTTGTCTTTTTTGCTTAACTCTGGACACGCGTAACTTATAGTTTATTGCATCGGCAGTTTGGGTTATCTAGAATCTTAAATCTCTGAAGGTAGGCCATTGTTTTTCCTTGTCCGCTGGTTACTGCTGTCAGGTTTGAACTGTCGGGAAGAATTCTCTATACGGATTTTCACATAATGAAGGCACAATGGGCTCTTATGGACCATGCTTTTCTTATGGAAGAATCAAGTGCGCCGTTGCCAAATATGTGCGCTTTCAAATGCGACTAAGATAAACTATGAGCATATCGTGATGAACTCATTTGTAGCATTGTCCGAGCCACTCTACCATTTTGTCATATGTGCTCTCTTGGTGTAAGTTGCTTTTCAGTCCGCTTTTTGGTATTTTATGATACATTTCATCTATTTGGCTCATTGTTCCTTGTTTTGCGAGTTCATCAACAAGTTCACTACCGGAAAATCTACTGTCTGTTCGCCAGCTCATGGCCCTAGGCGACTGGAGGGCAGAGGAGTGATATCCCACCTAGTGTAATCAGAGTTTTGTAAACTTCCTAGATAACGTTGCTGCTGGTTAAGTTGCCTACTTCCATTCAATGTTATTCCCCGCTATGTTTGTTCACTAATATCTCTTTATTTGAGTTAAAAATTGGACATGTCACTAGCGTTATCTCGGAAGCAAAGAAAAAATGAATATATAACTAGATAAATCCTCCCCTAGGAGTGCTGTGAAATCTACTGTTATGTGGTTGCAGAGCAAGGGTTTCAGAATGACAATTCCATGTGTAAACAGATCTTTATAGAATGACTGAAACAAACAAACCTAAAGAACGCGTTTTTGGTTTCATTGGACAACACTTTCGTTTGCACGTGTGGTCTCAATGCCATAGATCTAGCTTGTGCCAGGGAGAAACAAATAGTTAAATAAATACAACAGGTGACTTATCCTTACAGGAATTGTGCAATATAGCGTTCGAGGGTATATCACTTGAGACCGAAACAGGCTGGCAGGGTTTTTGATAACACATATAAAAGGTACAAAATGAGCTGTGTTTTAATTTTCCCACCAGTGCAAACGTGTGTACTATTTGAAAACTCGCGCTTTTTCTGTCCTTGTTTTGCCCCGAATGAACGCACAAACAGATAAAACAAAACAAAAGCCACGTTATATAAATCGAAACCACTTCTAGGCATATTTTGGTCTATAATGGCGATTTAAGCAGGAAAAAAGGAGTTTTATCTGATCATACGTGAGGCTGCTGTAAGTTGGCAATTGCAGAAAAAGTCTAATGACTATTACGCCTTTTATAAAGCGTGAGAGCAAAAAGTCTGACAAATCGTGCATGACCAGAGGAACTGCGCAGTCGCACTAAGGGACATTGCTCCGCGATGTCGTTTGAACGTCGCAACATTTGCAAAACACATGACAAGATGTTTACCTGCCCATCCTGTTCTGCCAGGAGCTGCGTCATTCTCACTACAGTTAGGTCATGTACCAATATCGCATTTCTTATGTAGTCCTCCGTCCACTTCTGCTCTGGAACTCCTGCCTGTCTTGTGCCGTTTTAAGCACACATCTCGTAAACAAGTCCTGTCACCATTGACCTTTTGAGTCTATATTACATATTGATAAAACATATATAAAAATGCTATCTTTTAAAAATCTGATGTCTGCACTCACATAACTTTCTCTACTCAGCCTTGTACAAATTATTCTCAAAAATGCTTGTACTTCCATGTTAATCAAGGTAGACCTTTGTAGAAATGACTTTATCATACCCAGCGTTGCCCGTGGTTTGGCGATTTATCCCTAACATTTTCAAACTTAGGTTGCACTTGCCCAATAGCCTTGTGTTTCTTTGGACACATTTCAAGAATATTGCTTAACACACTTAAGCCATATATTTAATTAAAACTCTTGCGATACTATAAAGAATAAAAAGTAAAATAAATAAATAAATAAATAAATAAATAAATAAAAACACCGGAACGATTCTATGCAAAAGCACTGTTGAACAACAACAACTACCACAGGAAGAAACGCCAGTGGAGAATACCATATGAATGTAATATTTTTCATTTCTACTTCGATAACATAGGAAAGTGCATCAACTTTTGTAGAAGAGTGAGAACAGAAATACGCGTGAATGTGTTACGTAAAATAAACGTGTCAATACAAGAGGTTGCATTTCTATTTCAAACATATAGAAAGTTACATGAACTGTGTATAGAAGTGGGAGTAGAGAGAAAAATGTGTTTTGGAAAAGAAAAGTGAATAGAGAAAACCGTATGAGTTTAATACGTTGCATTTCTATTTCGTCAAAGAAAATTGCATAAATTGTTTTTGAAGGGCAAGTAGGGAAGGATATGTGAATGTATTATACGAAAGAAAAGCGAGTAGAGAAAACCATATGACTATAATACGGTGCATTTCTATTTTGCCTATATAGAAAGGTATATGAACTGATTGTAGTAGAGTGAAGAGAGAAATACACGTGAACGTATTACGTGAAAAAAAAAAACTGAGTTAAGAAATCCATATGAATGTAATACCTTGCATTTGTATTTCAATTATGTAGAAAATTGTATGAAATGTATGTTGAAGAGCAAGAAAAAAAAACATGTGAATGTGTTACATAAAAGAAGAGCAGAGAAAACCTGTGAATGTAATATGGTGCATTTCTATTTCAAACATAGAAAATTATATGTATTGTTTGTAGAAGTGGGAGTAAAGAAGAAATGCAGTTTTGTTTCTTAAAAGTAAAGTGAGAAGAGAAAACCGTGTGAACGTAATATATTGCATTTCCATTTCAATAATAGAAAATTGTATGAATTGTGTGTTGAAGGGCGAGTAGAGAAGACTATATGTGTTAGTAAAACAATAGTGATTAGAGAAAACAGTGTGATTGGAATATGTTGCATAGTAAGATGGATGACATAAACTTTCTCCATAAAAAATACATATACGAGCCGAATTTCGCGGTGATCGGTCAAGCGATTTAGGAACGCATACAGGACAAACATACAAACATTTATTTTACATATAGGTCCTTCGAAGAGGGTAATCAGATAAAGAAAGATTGTTATATATTTGCATGTATTTGTGTCCCTAAAAAGCACCGACAACTCTTAGTATGTTATGCAGGACGGCAAACTGATCGGATCCACCTCCTAAACGTTATCACAGATTTTAAATTCTGAAACATGATGTATGCAGAGGCGGATCTAGAGAAGAAATGGTTGTATTTAACTTTACGAAGTTAATTTTTTAAAATAACAAATATGTATGTCACAGAAGTGTCCGCTAAGGATTAGCACACAGCCCTTGATGGACTATTGTACTCGTCCTAGCAGTCGCCGAAGGACTGTCTACTATAGATAACAATAGACTGCATGTCGGCATGTGCCGTTTACCTCAGGCACCGCACGAGTCCATGCTTCACAGCAAGTCACGACGAGCTTGCGGACTGCAGTGCATTATACTCACAATGTACGTTTCCATTTTGAAGAGTAGTTTTCCTTCACAGATAATACTTTAAATATTCGTTGAAAGCTTGTTATTTTGTATGCAATTAGTATGAAACGTGATTCAATTCTATCATTTTTTTGAAAGCAGAATATAAAATTCAGTAGATATTTTTCTCATTCCTAAAGAAAGAGAAAGCGATATGTTGAAAAGAGACGCCGATACTCACCCCTCTGTCTCTGTTATTACGGGGAAGGTGGGAGAAGGTTTAGCTCCCTCTATCCAATCAGTGCTGGAATAAAGAACCAAGTATAAATAGACTTCCGAAGGTTTTGCCCACAAAACGTATCCCTAACTTGCGTGGTGGAAGTGACCCAGCACTTTTATGGTCCTACAGACAAACTAAACCACCGCAACTATAGCTTGCTTACCAACGCGAAGTTGTACGGGTAGCTTTTTAATCTGCAGTGGCGCATTGATGAATTAATTAATTAATTTTATATACCTTCCCCGTTCATTACGAATCTTTTGTAATGTATACATTCTTCCCTTGCTCCTTATAACTAATTTATTACAGTCTCGACTATTCCAAATAATGAATGAAAAATCTCTCCCAATATTGATTGAAAAGGATGTGAAACATCGTGTTACTTCCTCAAACTCCCCCGACAGTATTCCAAGTTCTGAAAATAATACACAGCACAAATGCACCCTTGGGAATGCTCCGTCAGAATGCTTCAGTAATTGTTTAGACAATTACAGTAGAATAAATTTCCAACTGCTGTACCTACCTTATTTTTGGCCCCATAGTCATTTAATAACATAAAGGTTAAATAATTGCCATACAATGCAGAAACCCTTAACTACAACGAAATAGACACATCTGCGAACATCGAGAAAAATAACATTGTCGGTTAATAAATAATAATCATCGGTTCTCTGATTTCTAAGATTAGCAGTTTTCTCTCATTATATAGTTAGCACCATTAAACTTGATTAACACATAATACAAAGGAAACAAGGTAAAATGCTCTTACATGATAGTAGATGGCTTGGAATCCGGGAACTGCGTTACACACATCTTTAGAGTTAGAATAAAAGTATTTAGAGGTTTCGGCAGTTTAATTACACTAAATTTCTGCAGTATTCATCGCCCATGGTCTTGGGTAGCACGCTAGTTTCCGAGGTCCCGGGTACATTCCCGGAGGAGGATGGATTTTTGTCTTCCTTCAGAAGGGAAGTAAACCGGTGGTCCCGCATAGAGATTTATGGTACGCAAAAGAACATCAAGCTTGATAAGGTCTCTTAGCAAAATTAAGCGATTTTTCATGCTTAACATAGAATGGGACGCTGAAAACCACAGGAGTTAAAGAGAGCCAATAAATAAAAGCTCAATTTCATATGCAGTATTTACAGAATACATTAAAGTAAAGCAATAGTAAGTTTTGTAAAAAGCAGATCGCTATTTGGTGGTTTTAAATTTTCATCTTCCTTACCTGGCTACGAGAAAAAACGAATAGTGATTTACACTTGAAAACGTATAAATATTTGACATTTCGAATAAATAAAGAATATCTTAGAAATGATTAATGCCACAAAAATGGTTTTAAATAAATTGCGTGCTTTAAACGAAATCCAAATCTTCTGTGAAGTATCTCTTGCAGTTTAGCAATTAAAAAAAACTCCTCATTTGATAGTAACTTCGTTTTATAGATTTTCATAATCTCGTTTTCACATTTTATCACCTAAAGATAAGTTTTGGAAAGCCATCTTATGTATAAATTTTAATAGTATTACAAACTATGTAAATGAAATTTTCCTCTATCAGCTTGGAGTTCCACGTGTTTATTAGTGCAGTTATGGCGTAAGACAGTTGCATGTGTAATTGTCTTTCGGCTTCTCTCTTGTTTATTTTGTTTTTTCTCTAAGCAATTTACTGCTTCAATACTAAAGCACTTAACGACCTTGACGTGTAGCGCGTATTATTTGCGAAGCTTTAATGATCTTGCAAAGTCAGGTAATACTGATTGACTCAAGTCTAATTACACTATCCTCGTTTATTAAACCACTTGAAATAACATAAGCCTAAATAAATATTTTAAATTTCATATTTCAAATATGGTTTATTACCAATGTTGATACATTTTAGAGAGCATATGCATTAGATTCGAACCAATGTAATCCTGGTAATCCTTAACATACAGTAGATCATAATAGGGTTGTTCACGTGGGACCCGGCAGAGAGAAACGTGTGTTTTGCTATATGTAGAAGATTTCGTCAGTGCATTGATTCACATATACATAATATATGGTTTTCTCAGAAATTTATCAATACTTCTTATACACTTGTATAGGCTAGACGTATATTACTCATTTTCCCCCTTTCTTTGCGCTATTAGTTAAAACTAGAAACCGCCAAACCATTATGTTCACCGCTATATTAAAACACAACTTAGCTCAGTTAAAAAGTTGTAATAAAAGAATGAAATACTAACGAGAGTTTGGTTTTAGTGTTGGTTCTATTTGTTAAATATGTTAAGAAACACATTTTAAAACATTGAAACAATTGTGTCAGATATGTTTAACCGGTGTACTGCTCTGGCTACTAGCACATTGGGTTTTATATACAATATCGTACTTTTGTTACAGAGTTTGAGCTGCGCAGCATTAAAGATTACTATCAATATCATTGTTGTTGTTATTATTATTATTATTATTATTATTATTATTATTATTATTATTATTATTATTATTATTATTGTTATTATTATTATTATTATTATTATTATTATTATTATTATTATTATTATTATTATTATTATTATTATTATTATTATTATTATTATTATTATTATTATTATTATTATTATTATTATTATTATTATTATTATTATTATTATTATTATTTGCCGAAATGATATATTCAGCTAAATAACTCCACACTATTTAAATTTCTTCCAGTGCTCTCCATTTAAAAAGTACTTTATCCAGCCAAATCAGTACGAGTGTTTATTTAATCTCGACCTTGCCATAATATAGCGCTTATATGCCACTATAATTTACCACACTATATCCACCTCTTCATAACAATACTGCTATCCAATCAGTTCATAACGACACTGCTAATCCAGCAACCAAAGGTGCACCTGTTCGTAACGACACTGCTAACCACCAATCAAAAGATCCTCATGTAGCAATCAATACTTCGCCATCTGCGTACATTCCCACGCAGCTGAAAGCGAAACTATAGATTCCCGTATATAAAATAAAGCTACTCTATTTAATAATTAATGTTAATATTGTAATTCCATTTTGTCTTCTCGTTTTAAAAGTCTTCTTTTTTAAAGCTTATAGCATATATACTCCCTGTATCATTATGTCAAGACCAATATAGCAATCGAAAGGGCAACTATCGACTCTCGTATCTACAATCGAATAACAAAAACAGGATTGAAGTGTGGGACACAGTGACAATAACATGCAGTGTAGAATAGTAAATACATCTTATAAATGTTTTAAACTTGAGTCATGGTCGAGCATAAATGGTCGTGTGAAACTTGAGTATAATGAGAATTAGGACGCTCGTATAAATATAATGAAACGAGCGGTAGCGAGTTTCATAAAATATACTCGTATTTTAATTGCTGCTATCATGCTCTCGTAAAATATACCACACCTAAAGCAGCATTATAGATTTTTAATTATTTATTCATCTAATAGAGGGCGTTGTTGTTCGGCTTGAGTACACTGAAACTAGCAACACCTCCAGTGTTTTATGACTTCAGCTTCACGTGCCACGAATTAAAGCAAATACCTAAGTGCAATATGGGAAATAACGGTACAACCAGTACCAAGAGTGCAGCACATGGAGTGGCTTCAGTCTGGAGGTCAAGAATACAAGAGCACTCTGGCACCTGTAAACTTCCCTGTTGTGAGACGACCTTGACCTCCAATTACTAGAAAGAGACAGCTTGAGCAGGGAACCTGTTAGAGATGAAGCAAGCAGGTGGCGCCACGACCACCAGGCCACTGAGTCACTGGACCATTAAGGAGGGGCACACTCATCTCAGATAGTTGTGGTATTATAAACTTTGGGCAAACTGAACTCCTGCATTCTCTAGTTACAAACATTTACAAGATAAAACTGATGGACTATATAAATATGAATCCAGACAAAGTACTTCAAAGTGTTTGAAATAGGAATCCTCCACTGCAGTACGTCATTTTAGAATTATGTTGTGTCACCTGTATTGATGCCGAAAAGACACAATTATTTATTCAATAAAAATTAGCACCTGTGAAATTTCCATGTAATGGACCCATACATACCTATATATTTTTATTGACGATTCCTCTACAATACAGTAATTTTCCTCAGCCCAAATATATTTTGTTCCTCAAAGATTTCTGTTCTCTGCATGTTCTTCTTTAAGGCCTTTGTGAATCATGTTTCTTCTTATGAAATTCATCCAGTCATTCTTCATTGGGCTTCCCCTTCTTCTTCTTCTTCTTCTTCTTCTTCTTCTTCTTCTTCTTCTTCTTCTTCTTCTTCTTCTTCTTCCTCTTCCTCTTCTTCTTCTTTTTCTTCGCCTTCTTCATTTTCTTCTTCTTGTTCTTCTTCTTCTTCTGCCATCAACATTCCAATACATCATTTTTGGGATCCTATTACTCTCCATCCTCTTTAGATACCCATACCATTTCAATCACCCATCTTATTTCTAAAATATTACATTTAACATTCATTATTTCTGTAATTTTCTGATTCCTAATTTTCTTCCATCTTGATTTTCTGTTTGCCCTCCGCCAAAAGTTCATTTATGTTACCAACAACTTATTTGCGTGGTGTCTACCTATTGTCCAGGTCTCTGCACCATATAGCATGATACATTTTACATTTACATGATACATTTGCATAATAAAGATTTGAATATCTGTCTTGATTTTATGTACACTATTTTTGCTGCACAACACTGAATTTGACATGTCAATTCCTTTTCTTCCTTCACTATTTTTTTTTTTTTTTTCAATTTCAAAATATATTTTCCAATCTGATTCTAAAATTGATCCCAAATATTTAAATTTCTTAATTTCCTCATTTTCAATTTGTTCTGGAACTACCGACAATAGGAAAAATAGTGGTTTTACTGTGAGACAGAAATTTCCTGGAATGTGGCCAAAATTGAAGCACGATGTGAACGCTCCTGGAAACCTGAACAGAAGCTAAATGAGTGCAAATGCTCATATCTTTTGAGAAATCCAGAGATTGTACTTCAAGATAAGAGGTGAACATTCTGCCAAAAGAATAAATAGTGAACACGCTGGTTTGGCAACCTAAACTACGAAGCTGTCGTTTAAGATTGTATTAAAAGGTGTGTGTAGTGTTTAACGCCCGCTTTTACTACTACGGCACCACAGGCGGTGACACTGATGATACATGGAATGAAGATGGAGCACCGGTGGAATGAGATAGCGGGGGAAACCGGAGAACCCGGAGAAAACCCGCCCAGACGCCGCTTCGTCCACCACGAATACCACATGCGGGTCCCTGGGATCGAACCCGGGCCGCCTAGGTGGTAGGCGAGCGCGCTAACCGCTCGGCCACGGCGCCGCCTTAAGATTGTATTAAAAGGAAACTAACATGTTCAAAATAAAGAATATGTTCCTGACGCTGCAAAATTGCACTTTGATTTCCTCCGAGAATTCAGCAGTCAAGTGTTTAAGAATGCTGGGAATGTTGAGCACTAAAATGGGGAAATCAGTGAAACTGTTAGCAGTGAAGGAGTTGTCAGATACAATTGCAGTGAGTAGCCATGTATCGGAGAGCACGCAAATAAACGGCAAATCTTGTACGAAATGAAAATTGATGGACTTCCAAAAGTATCGCTTCACGATTGTTTAATTAACACAAACATAAGATATATACCAAATTAAAAATGGCAAATAAAATATGAGAAGTAACAGTATTAGGTGTAATTGTGGTGTTATTAGCATTGGGACATTTAGAAATGAATCCTGGGTCTTTGAGGAAAAGATGTATAAGCACAGTAAGTAAAGAGGAAGTAGCCTTTGTATGGTTAGCGGCATGTGTATGGAAATTAAAAGGATTAAGGACCTTTTGTAACAGAGCACGCTGCTCTTACAAAGGACAAGAAACTTCAGCAAACAATTGAGTTTCAAATGTATTAAAATTGGAAATAAACTAAGCATTCCAAAAAATGCTCTTCTCAAGGAATTAAAACGAAAATGTTTTAATAAGTACCATAATAAAAAACTTGCATGCATTTGTAACGAGGCATGTTCTTCCACATCATCCTTTATTCATATGTGTCCATTTAAGTTAGTCGCCATGACAGCTCAACCAAACCAGGTCCTACTTTCTTTTCATGTGGGATCAATTAAAAACATCTAACGCGTTGAATTCGAATATCTTTCTGTACTCACTCTTCAACAAACCATTCCTAAAAAGCTGGTGTTACATTCGCACGACTTTCTCCACCCATTCTTCGTCAAATTACGAAGTACCTGTTCATGTTAAATGAGATACACGTTTGTAGAAATTGTTTTATTGCATATTTTGCTGTAGATACAATTGGAATAGGGAAATAAGCTATAGCTAAGAACTTTCAGAGCTAGTTGCTATGTGATGGCTTTTCACTTCCATTCTCTTTGCATGACCAGAGTAAAAACGAATAACGACTTTTCATTTGAGAAAAGCATAAATATTGGAAAATGTAAACCAGTAACAAGGAGTTTCTTGGAAATGGTTAATTTCATAAAAAATATATTTGACACACATTTTGTGCTTTAACGAACTGTAATTTTTTGTGTAGTAAGATTTTGTCTCTCTCTTACGGTTTACTAGTTATGCAGAATTAATTCAAAATGAAGAGGACTGCATATTCATTTTGTGTCTTTGGAAATATATTGATCACTTGGTATTTTAATCGTAAAAAGGTTATAGCCGTTTTTGGAAAAATAAAAAAATGAAAATTGTCCATATAAAGGGTATTTTGAACTGGGGGGATTTTCTTACCTTTTGTTGTATTCTTGTTAGATGCGGAACTAAAAACAAGCAGATATAGGTATATTTTCGCTTATGATATATGCTGTGGTGCGCGCATATAAATACATACATGTACGAAGCTTTTTTTAAAAAAATAAATAGAAATAAAAAAATTGGGATTCAGAAGACATCAAAACATAGTTTCTTTCCATATACATATTAAGATAGGAAATTTCATTTTTCATTTCGTTTGCGGTTTGTGCTGTTTATTCGCCTTTTTTAGATAAAGTGAAAAGGCTGTTTAATAAAACACGCGTTCCTTTAGAAGTTACTCATCAAGGAAGTGAATTGTACGTAACCAAAAGCATGTCATGTTCCTAAAGCTTCAATAGAATGCGCGCCATCTTCTGGGAAATGAAACTTTACCATCTCAACAGTGCGCAAAGAGTGACTCAGGGGCATTTTGCCACATGGTTTATGAAATGTGAATGACTAATTCTAACACTGAATTTTTAGCAGTGTTGTAAGGTAAGCACTAGAATCGAATACTAGACTTCGTTTATAATTTTTATTTCTTTTAAAAGTTTATTATTCTCTCTACCATGATCCACCCAAAAATTTGATTTCGATATTTCAGCAGAAATATTTGCCTTGAGGCCTCACGAATAAGAAAAATATTTTAACAAAAGTGCATGACTTGTGAATAGTAAAACTCAAATGCAAAACTTGGAATCAAGTTCAGCATCTTCCAAGAATGTGCACGAAGATTTTCAAGAAGAGACCCCTGCCGCATGAGAATTATTGGTTGTCTTTTTTCCCTCAAAAAATGGCACTAATGATTTTCATTAAAACACCATATGTTAAACCATTCACATGACAAGCAATATTTACCTACATCTCGAAATATTCGGAGAGTAGGCTATGAAGTCCTTTCCTTCGGAATGAATTTATTGATTTATTTCCTAAACATAAATGTAATTCTCTTTAGTTGATTTCAATAGTTTTTCTATTTCATGAGTCATTGGCCAGGTATCCGTTGTTATATTATTTTGTATGTTTGAGTAACTTTTGTTGCTCATTCAGTTGTTTTTCGCGATGTCATGGAAAGTGTAAGAAATTTCAAGGCCGCTTTTGAACATTTAACTATGCATAGCTCTCTAGTACCCTCCTTTGTGTTCCTTCAACGAAATGTGTAATAGTGCTGCAAAATATTTTCTCAATTAACCTGCAAGAATAGTGCGCAGATGCTATATAGAAGTATACAACACGCATGGAACACCTCAGAATTTTAAACGTTAAGTTTAGCATTTATATTCATATAGGTAATATGAATGCTAAACTTAACGTTTAAAATTCTGAGGTGTTCCATGCATGCTATATACTTCTATATAGCATCGTAGTACATAAAGTAAATTATTTTTCATTTATGAGTATTTTTATTTATTCCTTGTCTTTATTTATTATTTTTTTTATTTTTTTGCCGTGGACGGGGAAACCCTGTTACAGGCAGAAGCCTGCATGGGGTCCCTGCGCCCTGAAAGGGGAGATGCACCCACTAAAATACCCTCCACGTGTTAGTACGTACATTTCTGTTTTTGCATGCAAGTTTCATGCTACTGTCTGGTTCCACATAGCAGCCAGGTTAGTGTGTGAGCATTGCATGTGAATGCGTCGAATGTTACTTCTGAATAGAGTCTACGAAACCTGGACAGGACCAAGTGAGATTTATGTATACTTTTGTTCAGTCCCTTGAGACAGTGGAAGGTTGTATCTCCCCCTTCAATTGTCTCAAAAGACTCCGAACAAACTACATTACCTATCCCTAATGTTGCATAGGATAGACCTGCCAGTTGTTAGCTTATGTACTAGTGTTTAATGTTAATCTTTGATACGATTGTTTGCTTAAATGCTATGTTTGGAGTTCTGCCTTATCAGATCCAGTTCTACTTTGTATGACGCGCCGAGTGTTCTTGTTGTTCAGGCATAGCCATTCATTTAATTCGTCTTCCTTAGAGGTGGCTAATTGAATTCTTCTATTGTGTGCATTTTGAGTTCGTCACGCAACAGGTCAGCCGGAACTGTGTAAGGCACTCTTGCAATCATGAGTTCGAGTAAATTGTCTTTTTATAGGGATATGTGATTAGGACGCCGTAAAAGAAAAGGGACTGAAGCTATATATTGGAGGAGAACTATTATACTAGCCAACAGCGGAAATGTAACAGATTAAATAAATGGTTGTTACCTATGTCGACTACACTGATAATGAAAACGACAATCAAAAACTCGAATTAGCTCTCGTTTTCAAGTTAAAAGAGATGTATTTAATTAAATCTAATTATAATTCTATTTAATTGGCATTCATTGTCAATCCCTTCCCATATAGGTATCGTAGTCCCACTTATGTTAGAGTGATGAAGTTTCAGGCAACAATAGCTGTGTGTATTTTGTTGCTAATTTTATTCCAGACTCGCACCAACAAGCGGAAGCGGAAGAGGAAGGGAGTAACCGAACATATTTCATTTAAGCGTAGCGTAAGTATGTTAAAAGCTGTATTCTGGTCATGTGTTGGAGAAGAAGATTGGCCTTAGTGTCAATCAATTGAACTAGGATCCCATGACGCTATGCTCGAAGCTCTAGTCAAATCCAAGAACAAAATTCTTCTTGCTCTTCATATAAAATTGGGCCTAATGAAAAACTTCGTAAAGACCATGGACAAAACTGGAGAAGCATTTCTCTATTTCTCCAGAAATTTTCACGTCTTAGCGAGGTGAAAATAAAAGAGAGGATTTTCCTGGGTGTTCAAATATGCGAACTGTACAAAGATGAGCATTTCAGCACCATCCTGAAAGGTGATAGGTTAGATTGGGATGTGTTTGTTCAAATGTCAACAAACCTTGTAAGAAATTAGAGGACAGTATGGCAAATCGTCTGTTCTGCTACAATAGACCGAGGTAAAACATGTCCTTAAAGTTATACTTCTTAGATTCTTCTTTCCTGACATCTGTGGTGCTGTAAGTTACGAGCATAGGGAACGCTTCCAGTCAAATTTCGGACGTGGAAATGAGATACTATGGAAAGTGGACTGTATCAATGTTAGTCAATTACTACTAGACACTAATCAGGGAATCCCCAGCAGAAAACTACAAATGCCAGGTATAGCGGTTGAGCCTTCAGTGACCTTCCTCCGAGGGAGGTAAGCTTCTTTAGGCAATAGCTTCAAAACAAGAGCTAATCTTGCATTTTCACTAACATTTTCGTTATCTGCACAGCTGGAAACGTAAACATTAGCTGTTTTCAGGCCAGTTAGAGAGAGAAAAGTTAAATTTTGCTGGCTAGTGTTATTGGTTTAAAGTTGCAGAAGGACGAGTTTAATGAAATCCAAACAGCAAGCCTTATACAAATAACTAAACATGTCAAAAAGTAAACATTTAAATTGATTCAATCTAAGAAGAGCAATGGAGCAAACGTGTGGAATGGAATACAAATGAGTAACAATCAGACATAACAGTGAAAGACAGGTATTCAAATGTGACGCTAACGCAAAGTATTTGGTCAGGGACAACCTCATAAACGTAATGTTCTGTGTCCATTAACGGATGCTCTCATGGAATGATTAATTAGCCACGAACCGAGTTCTCTAATGTAGAGCACAAAGACAAAGCACGTTTCTGGGGAGATGCCCCTCCCATGATACAACTCAGGTTAATGCTACGAAACATTGAGCAGTCAATTTAAGATTATATATCACAGCTGGACTGGCTAACGTTGATGATGGGGAACATGACTGTTATAATTCAGGGCAATGTAAAAAGCATGCCTCACAGACTCATTATGGACCACGCATGAATTCGTCTTCCTATTCTCAAATCACTTCGTCACGCTCTGTATACCTTAGAGGGACAATGTCGTTGGAATGTTAATGAATAAGTGGAGCTATATCTGTCATAAAGCCTCTATACGTGTCCTTTTTTGTTTCTGGCTAAAACAGAACAGTTTAATAAAGAGTACTCATAACTGAAATTTGGTCAAAAAAGTCAACATTTATTTTTATGTGTAAAAAGGCTTTGAACCTTGAGCTTTAATTACACACTATGGCTCTCAGAGCCTTTTAAAGTATCAGTATTTAAATGTCCAAGAGCACACAGCCTAATGGCCCTGTACTTACTTCCAATGCCTTATACTTCACTTTGATATTTCTTACCCTTTATTGTACTGAAAAAATTCCATCCACTCATAGAGAATGAACTAAAAAACGTTGCGCTTTTTTTTTTTTTTTTTATTTACATTCTTAAATTACTCGAAGTATTATGACGCAGCAGCTATGATCCAAGGTTACCGGAGCTTGGCCCCGGGAAGTCGGAATGGTAAGCAGATAAGCCAGGAAACATCGAAAGTTTTATCACAGATAACCAGAATCTTCTAGAAATGTGGACGTCTCGAATGTTTTGAATATTTCTAAGGCTATATACGCGAGACGCTCACAAGTTGGGCCAGTGAGTACGCGAGTAAGTTAGTCCGTCAATCAGGGAAATAACAAATGTGAAGAAAGCGCTATTTTCCGAGCGAATCTGTGAGGACTGTGTTGACGTGCAATGAGTACTGTTACTGCAACAGATTAGAGACGTTTTGTGTTCTACTCCCCAGTGAGTCAACCATCCGGAAGAAGAGGCTACGTTGATGTATTTCGCTACTCTGCTACGTCACAGAAGAATTAATTGAATGTAAAAACAAAATGAAGTGGCAGTGAACAATAGAACTAGTTCACATTAGTGAAGTGGACAGGGTGAAATTAGCCAAGTCTCAGTGAAATCTGAATGAAGTGACAGTTTTAAAACTGGACAATGTCACCCTATGATATAATTAATACAAACACTGAGGATAAATTGTTACAAATATTACATTTAAAGGCTTACACTTTTTTTTCTGAAACTATACCATAAGAATAGAAAGAAAAAAAAAAACTATATGTAGGCTATAACACTATATATAGTTGTCCAAAAAGATGTTACCACTCATGTGATTCTACACAATTTTATGTGATGAAGCCACATTTCATGTCAGCAGTAACATGAATAAGCACGATTGTTTGATTTGGAGTACAGAACATCCTCATGAACAAAGAGAGCACAATCGATCATCTCCGAAAGTTAACGTATGCTGTATTTTGAAGTTTGGAGTGCTTGGTCCTTATATTTCAGGATCAGACTGTAACGGGAGCTTCTTACCTTAATAAGTTGCACATATTTGTTGTTGAAAATCTTTCGCTCGTATCCTAACATTAGGTTACTTCCAGCAAGATGGTGCACCACCATATTTTGCCTTTACGGTTCTACATTACCTGGATGAAACGTTTGGTCCACGCTGGATTGGAAGAGGTGGAACTTTGACTTGGCTAGCACGATCAGCGGATTTGATTCCATGTGATTGTTTATTACTATGGAGAATTGTGAAGGATAACGTGTATGCTGCAATACCTGCCGACATTAATGGTCTTAAAGAACTCATAACCACAGTTGTCCGCTCTACATCTACATAAATATGTGAACGAGCTATGTCCTTATGGTGCAAAGTCTTGACACATGCACTGAGAATAAAGGAGTACAGGTCGAAATACTCGTAGTGCACTAGCTTCATTTGGACTTGTGTATAGGTATAGTGTGCTATGTTATTCAAATAAAAGTTAATTGCATCTAAGAGGTGACATCTTTTTGGACAACCTACATATGTATAATCTGTTACCGTCTTGGCATGAAAATGGACTATATCAAAATGTTTCTTTTTTGCCAGCAAGAAACCAATTAGCACAGGTTGCATAATTTGATTTACTTTCACTAAATACACAACAGTCAAACAAAGCAATCAATTACCAAATAACAATACTAATGCAGCACGTAAATGAGTCAAATATCTATAAGAATTTACAGCTGTTAGACTGTATCAAATTAATTTCCTTCTACATAGTAACATCGCCTTGGCAACCATCAGACAGGCTAGCCAATCTTTCGACCGCACAATTCAACTATCAGTCACTGAACATAATCTATGTGCCTGCTTTGTGTTTTAGTATTTAAATAACGTAGTAGTATTTTAATTTTTTATAAATTAGATTTGGCATTAATGCAGCTGCCGTTTATATAGCTTACCGAAAGTAGTATCGAATATTTTTTTTCTCAAAAGCTATTAAAGATATCTGCATGCAATTTAAAAGTTATAATAATTGTGGTAAAGCACTAGTGACACATTATCAAAACACTTGTACAAATCTAAAAGACTTAGAAATTTCACCAGTAAATATCCTTAAATGCGCGTTTGTTTTGCAGGTTGTTTGTTTGTTTATTTTCCATGTAACTGTTCAAATGAGTTTGAAAAAAACACGAAATCTCCTATAAATCAAATAACTGAAGAACGAGCCACAAAAGATTAGAAAATTATGTTTCGAGTCTGCTTAAATGTACCAGGTGAAACCCGTGTTTACGTGTTTCAGCTGGAATTTCAATGAGGGAGGAACTGAGTTCGAGTGTCACTCGGGCATAACTATTTGTATGTATGTGTAACATGACGAAACATGACGTGTAAATCATAAGGGCAATACAAAAATATCTAAAGCGAATAAGTATATTTATTTATACATAAATAGCTAAATACAGTTAAGTTATAAAGAAAAGAAGAAAATGAAACAAAACGGAAGTAATGTAAAAGTACATTGGTTAAAATGTGGGAGAATTTATAAGGTGATTCTAGAGAAACCGTGAACTTCAAAAATCGTTTAAATTGACAAAGTGTATCTCAATGCATTTTATCTATATTTGTTCTGCAGTGAGTTTTTGTATGTTCTTTATGGTTTCGCGGTTCGACAAAATTAATTTAAAACAAAAAGGATTTCACTGTCTTATCAAGTTATAAACGTTATTGCCATGTCTAAATCTCAGGCATATGCCACTCATCCGAACAAAATAAATAGTATGAAGTATTTTCCATACAAAGGGATGTTTGGGGAGGGGCAATTTTATTAAAATCTCTGCATTTTAATCTTTAAACGCCCTTTTTTCAAGCTGTAGTACACACACACACACACACACACACACACACACACACACACATACACACACCACGGAGAGAGAGAGAGAGAGAGAGAGACAGAGAGAGAAGAGAAAGTCGGGGAGATAGAGGGAGATAATGTTAGCTTTATACTGAAGCCCGTTGATTATATTAAGTGTACAGTGCAGTGGCTGTGAAAGATAATCTATGTAATCAACAGCGCTTCAGCATGTAAACCATAACTACAAAGTATTGTTAATATTTCTGTCTAGAACGTGTTAATATCGATCAGCATTGACAAATTATTATTTTAGGTCAGTAACTATGGAAATGTAACGTGTTTCACTTAGGAGGATGGCACGACAAAGATACCAATGCAGTCTAGTCACGTGTTCATGGGAAACAAAAGAACGTCGTAAAATAAGACATCACAGCATTCCTCCCAGACGTGAAAAATGTAATCAAATAACAATCAATATCCTGCAAATTATCAATGCTACAAAAACAACCGTACACGTTGCACATTTTAATGACATCTGCATTTTTCTTTAGTTCGTTTTTGTTCACCCTTTGTGGTTTCTCGGCAATATAAAGTTCAATGAAGTGGAGCGAGTAATTACAAAAAATTATAGGTATATATTTTATTGATCATACCACGATCTCAAACATACACATGAATTAATACTGTTGAAACCTTTTTTGACCAAATGACATATTTTCAAGGTAAAGGATTGTTTGGGAAGAAGCAATTACCTGAAAAGTTTACGTTAAATTAAGGTTCAAACTTTAATATTAAAGTTTTATACTAGTTTCCTGATTGATTAATGGGATCAGAAGCAGGCAATAAAAGTCCTTCAAATCTAAACTTCGTGCTGGGAACGTTCAGTAAATTGTTGCGGATATCCCATCCTCGGCATGGGATTTTTGGAAAGAGGGTGGAATGATGGGAACATATAAACACTTGAAAGTAAAGAAATTACGTTTTTTCGAGTATGAGATATGGAAAGTGGAATTGGCTTTAAGCTTAAGGTCTGTTAGAAAGTGAACCCTGCATAATATTACAAGGTTTTGCGCCATAATAGAATTAATGCGTCTGAGATAAAATTAGGTTATAAGGTGACCCTATTGATTGTCCAAACTAGATAACATTCCTGATTATAATGTTAAATTACCGATCCTGCAAAGAAAGCTTGTAGAAATCGACCACACGTGGCTAACGGTTTGAAGCTTCAAAATGAGAAACAAAATACAATAGAGAATAATATTGTATTTTTAAATCGTCCTTCTACAGAATCTCTCATTCATATACAATCCCTCCAAGACGTCACGTTCTGCCTGAATATATTTCTATAGCCAGTGACCTGGTAAGTAATGAATAAAGGCTTGTTCTCAGTTAAGTTTCTGGAGAAGAAAAGAGGAGCCAAAATATGAATTTTCGCACTGTTTCTATTAGATGTCGCTTGAAAGAAAGTTTTTGTAAGCCTGCTGCTTTTGTGCATCTCCTCAGGGAAATAAAAGACCGTCTGCAAATGTTAGTACATAATTAAGAAAACTACACAATGTGTTGATGAAGTAAACGAAACTACAAAAAAGCTCGGAACAATCGCCTTGTAAAACACTACACATGCAAAAACAAAGCACAAACGCAGTTAGCATGCAATTTAAAAGCTCTCATTTTCTTGGAAACATATCCGCTGAATGAATATTGAATTTTTAGAGATAAAAATCATATATATATATATATATATATTTTTTTTTTTTAATTTGGATTGTGTAACAAATGTTTATGATTTGTGTTTATTTTATATCTAGCAATTTGACTTGAGCAAATACAATTGTTGAATTGTTTAATAACTGTATTAGGAAATCTTGGAGGAAGAGTAATATCACAGTTACCTGCAGTTCTAAGAAATGTATATTCTTGTTAACCAATAATGTGAATAAATGTAAATCATCCACGTCATTTAATTCCTTATAGAGAAGAATGACATATTGTAGCACTTTTTTAAAATTATAGTTGCTATATTTGGAACCATTGAATTTTATATGAATGTAATGAAAAATTAATCTCATCTAAAGAATAAAAATACATAATAATACATAAATCTTTACTATCAAACTAATTTGCAATTCTTAAGTTTATTGTGAAAGAATAGTTTCACTTCATATTTTCCTTCTTAATTGCTTTTTCGATAATGTTCAGTTTCTTCAGATCTGCTTGGTATCTAAACTTTGGTCCAAATCCCAAAAGTTAACTAAACTTAAAAGCTGGAGACTAGGCTAACCATAATACTACGTTTAACAAAAGAATGATGTTAAATTAGTTTGCATAAAAATATTTTTTGTATTTCTATTTTAAAAATTTAATTAAAGAAATGATCACAGAGATACCTTAGGATATCTGTGAACATAACGAACTGCGTGCAGCTATTAGATATTAGAATATATGAGCATTGTTTGATATTTTTATAACCTAAATTACCCGCCATATTTACGGAAATATTTTTTTCATGCTAAGTGAAACCGTGTTTGTATTCTACTGTAAATCTGAGTGTTAAATTAATTCGCTCAAATGAGGGAATGAGTTTGTATATTCAATTATGCATCAGTTTATTTAAAGATAGAATTTAAATACTTTCAGCTATCATTATAAAACTTTCAATGGGAATGGATAAGTCAGTTTACAATTTAAATTTGAAAAACATGGGCTTGACTTGCTAATCGCTTATTCAGGTGAAACTCTTTGACCAAATTGTATTTACTTAGCATGCACTTGAAGATAGTTGTGCTAACACCGATAAAACTGTTTCTGAATTGCCGTCATTCCATCTAGAGGCAGTGTCTCATGGGAACAGTTTTACCAGCGGTTGATATATTTAAATCTCGGTTTAAAGCTCCTTCCAAAGATGCTCTGAGATGATACGACCTATCCTTGCGTTAATTTTAAAGGCATCGGTTAGTAATTAATAGATATATAATGTTGGAGTAGCTCATATAATGAAAGAAAAAATGAAATAGGATGGCAGTTGTTATTTGCATACGAAGATATTTGGACTTATTTTAAAACCAGCTTGGATAGTTTTGTTCTTTACACTCTTTCATAGTTACTATTATGTAGGTGGATGAATAAGTCTAGCGTTTTTGTTCAACACTGCAACGCGATGTTGCTTGGACATTGTCTACCGTTTAGCATCTGACATTCGTTATTAGAAGTGTTATACTTAAAAATACACTTTGAATTTTGCAGATTTATAGAAAGTTTGTGCTATTTTGACAGCTAAGGAAGCTGGAGTATCAAGTCAATTCTCTCTCTCTCTTTCTCTCCCTGTCTGTCTGTCTCTCTCTCTCTCTCTCTCTCTCAATCTCTCTCTAATGTTGAAAGAGCAGTAGAGGCAACGGAGGTGACTACTACATTTCTGCTCTCTGTGGAGACATAGCAAATTGGAAAGTACGACAAGAAAATTGTTTTACCATTTCAAAGAGGCCGCTTTGACATGAGCAATTTGCCGTGCTCAGGAAGAATCTGCGATTATTCACGTTAGTCAAACGAAGAATTGACAGTTGTGATAAACTGTAGGTACTCAGTAAAAACATTGCGGGGTATTTGCGTTCCGTGAACAAGACTCAAAACGCTGCGGTGGTTTTCAGTGGAAAGATGATGCCTTTAAATTATTAGATAAATATGTGCAAAATGAGTCTTGTATTTTATCCTCAGGGCGTAGTAATAAGAGACCAATAATAACTTTCACGAAGTATGGGTTTCAAATAATTTATTCATGACTTCGCAAAGACTTCAAATATGCCAGTATTTCAATTATATAGCTAGTACAGCACGACTGCTTCTAGTGAAATCCTTGGGAGAAATTGGGAAGATTTTCCATAACTATTGACACGTAACTCGGTCATGGCGCCTAAGTAATAATTGGTTGTATGTTGTTTCTCCATAGAGGATCCACGTGCATTCCGTAGCATGTTATTTGTGCGTTTATGATGGCCATGGTGCTTTAATTTGGAATAAAGCAAGACTTAGACTCAATGTAACTTTCATAACATAGTGCCAACACTCATAACGCATACAGTTAATAACAGCACACAACCAGTAAGCACATGAATTATTAGTTTGTCTCATAAATAATGTCGGCTTTTTTATTCTGGAAAATGTATTGGGTTTCTTTGGTTTGGCAATGCTGTTTGCAGGATATAATGGCTGGTGTTGCGTACATTGCGAGCATGTATCAGCCTTCAGTTGTTAATAAACAATCACAAAAAGAAGATAAAGTTTGAACTTAATAGAGTCCTTCTAAAGTACCACTGGTAACAAGATTATAAAGCCGCTGCAGCAGCTCGAAGAATATGTGAAGTGGAAGGAGAAGGTGTCGTTAGTGAGCGTGTGGCACAACGATGGTTCCAACGTTTCAACAATGGAGACGAAAACACTAAAGATTTACAACCACGTTCTGAAAGACCTAAAGTATGGAATATTGAGGACACACGCCAAGTTTTGCGAGAAAATCCGCAAAAAGGTGCCCATAGGCTTTCAGAAGAATTTGGTGCATCAAAATATACCATACATCGCCACGTTAAGACACTTGGAAAATCATGCAGAAGCTGTAGATCTGCACCTCATGAACTGACACCTCAACACACTCAACGTAGAGTGGATATCTGTCGTCAGCTTATCCGTAATCCCATGAAGGGTAAGCATGTCAGGAGAATTGTCACTTGTGATGAAAAATGAAACTCTGATGCCTCGAAACAGCGGCTTGATCCCCGCCAACCTGCCAAAGTCATCGTTAAAAAAATCGGTTCCTTCCCAAAGTAATGTTGTGAGCCTGGTGGAATTTTGAAGGTGTGACTCACTGGGACTTTGTTCCAAACGGGCGGGCAATTAATACGGATTTTTATTCTCAACTGGAACGAATTCATGAAATTTTGAGACAGAGATAACCAGCATTAGTTAACCGAAATAGAGTTCTACTGCAGCAAAACAATGCAAGACCCCATACTTCACGAATAAATCAGGAATCGGGAGGAACCAAACTGCTATTACACCCAGCATACTGCCCTGATCTCGCACCATCAAATTATCATCTTATTCGATCCATGGCCCATTTTCTACTTGGAAAAAAATTGTGACAACATTGAAGCAGTGCAAGTGGGTCTCACCGAATTCTTCGCATCAAAAACCAGAGACTGGTACCATCGTGGGATAATAAACCTCTCTGAAAGATGGCTCAAGATCATAGAATCTAATGGTCTGTAATTTTAAGATTAGTTAATTGCTTATCAGAACACATTACAAATAATTGTATTTCTTAAAAAACATTTCTTATGAGATATTATCTGTAATAAACGTCAATGAGAAACCGTGAAAATAATTTGGATTTGCTATCAGATATAACACATAAGTTATCATTTGAAAATGTATATTCATATCATATGCTGTAGAACCTATGTTTCACATCAAGTATCTTTGTTCACTACATGCTACATTAAGAGTATTCGTAGCTTCTATTGCAGCAAGCTAATCCATAACTAGCAGTCCGTAATTTGTTCAGTCTGAACTTCAACATATCGATGCTACGTCATCAAGCTTTTTTAAGAAGATACGGAGAAGTCAACATCGATGTAAAAATGTAAACATCAATTTCTTATTTCATTATTAAAATAGTATGATATTACGTGTGTTATAAATGGCAATGGAAACTATTTGTAACATAATTTAAATTACTGCAAAAGCAATTATTAGTACAGTTAGGCCAAATTAAAGTCTTATGAATATATTCTTCTATTTAAATACCCTAAAACTGATGTTCAAGTGCATAACTCAGTACTCACTTGCTTGTCTTCACCTTTCCAAAAACCAATTGAAATTGCAGAATGCATTCAATGTTAATTTTTTTAACTTAAGTGTGCTTATCCGTTTTCGCTATTTAGCCGTATATTTGTTCGAAGAGCCAGACATCGAAATACGTGCTCAATTAGGTATGATCTAATTATCTAGGAAATATTAGGCAAACCTTATGTAGTGTTTACATGTGATGACGAAGAAACATTCGTGAAGATTTCTTATTACTTTCTCTATTACGTACAGTAAGTAGACGAAGTATTGAATTCCACCCAAAAATTTGATGTCGAGATTTCACTGGAAATGTATGTTTTGAGGCCCCCTGAATCCCCCCCACAAAAAATCATTTTTTAAAAAAAGGTCCGTGTGTCTAAGTGTGTATGTATGTGTGTGTGTGAAAGAGAGAGAGAGAAAGAGAGAGAGAGAGAGAGAGAGAGAGAGAGAGAGAGAGTCTGTGCGCGCGCGCATCTGTGTCACTCTGTGGACAGTATATCTCAAAACAAAAAGTCGGTTAAAAAGAAATTGGTATTTAAGTTTAATGTCTTTCAAGGATGCGACCCAAAGAATTTGAAGAAAATTCCTCCATCCTAAACCACCTTTACATAGAAAATTTTTTGAAAATCTTGATTTTCTTCAAAATAGCTCTAACAATTTTGATTAAAATGTCACATGTTTAAGATATTTTTATGACAAGTAAAATGTATATTTTGAGTTTTCTGGCTATAGCCCATGTAGTCCTGTTTACTCTGGATGACTTTTGCATTACTGGTAAACCGCAAGGGATAGACCAAATGTCACTATACAAAAAATGTAGATCTTGCTAACACATAATTTATGTACAAATATATATACATTTGAACAGTGAAGAATTTCGGAGATATTCCTTGTTATTTGTGTGAGTTTTGGAGTAGTTTTAACTTTCGCCAAACGGAACATCGTTATTCATTTTTTGTTAATCTTAGTCGTGCAAAGAGAACGGGATCACAAAGTTTTAAACGATTTGACTATCGCTCAAAGCCTACTGTAGGCTGGTCCTGTGGCGTAGTTGGTAGAGCACCTGCCTGCTGTGCTAGGGGTCCCGGGTTCGATTCCCGGCAGGGGGTAGGAATTTTTCTCCAGCATCCTTCCCTGAGTCTGGAAGTATGAATGAAAGTGTGAATGTGTGTGTGAATTCAAAGTATAAAACCCCCAAAGATCGAAAAAACCAACGTAAACGTGTAACACCATTTGTCAATAGGCAAGGCCGCCGATATGACCTCTGCAGTTAAAGGCGGGATATAAATATGAAACAAAACAAAACAAAACAAAACAAAAACTACTGTTTTCTAATATTTCCGTTACACCTACAAGGAAATGCACAATAAAATAATTTCTGCAAATGCTTATCTCGGTTAACACGAAGAAGATATAGGAATAAGAGTTTGTAAGAATGGTTAGTACAAGAGAAGAGAAAGTCATGTGAGTGCAACACTTCAGATTTTTTTCTTTAGTTGTAATGTATCTTGGTAACTATTCTTAAATCTGAGTTACTGCAGCCTTCGTGGACTCGGCTGCCGATCTCACGCCCACATGCATGGTAGAGGTAGCCGGTATGGGTACAAGCTGTGGTTAACTTAACTCCACTGTGACTAGCATGACCTAGAGACCACTTGTCTATCATAGCTCTTCAAATCCATGACAATGCTGAGTGAGCACCGGTTCTTATACACGGGCCGAAAATTCCGCACTCGCATGTGTGGGCTCGAACCCACGCGGTTCCTTGACAGGGAACCGGGGCCATCATGCTCCAACACACTACGTCACGGCGCTGGATGCTACCTTGTACCAGTTAAGTTATATTTCGGTCCTGTGTCTTATGTTTCTCTTAAACTTTCTTTCCTGGTGATAAAAATTTATACATTTTGCAAGTGCGGAAGTGCAAATCATAGGAGGTTTCTGCGTAACTCAATTGTTCTTCAGTTGCGAGTATATCCTGTAATGAGTAAGAATCATTCACCTGCATTACTCACTACAGTAACATATTTCGTCACAGTGGAAATACACACGACACACAGGCTTCGGAAAATGCAGTGTTGACAAGCACAACAGAAATAGTTGTTAATCCATATGCAGGACCAACGACTGAACATTCACTGAGGGGAACAACTTTAACAGCAAAATAGCATACCAAATACTTTTTAAATGTATTTTTGACCGATCAACATTGTTACATAGGCTGTGATAATATGTAATACATAACTTATAATGTGTGACATTGCTGAGCTTGGTCCATGGCTTCTCTAACAAGAAATAATTGTGAAAAAATATATAGATTAGTTATAAATAATTTAGAATAAAGTGTAACACATTCAAAAATATGAGCACTATATAATATAAGAATTATTGGTCACAAATGGAAATAAATACCATTAAATATTATTAACGAAGGTGTAAAAGTATGATAATGAGGACCATATTATGCGAAGTCACTTTCTTCTGAATTGCTGAGTAGATCTTGTGGTACCTTTCCTTTAATCTGGGACTGTCAAGGTTTCTGCTGAATGTGCGAGCTTCAGGTACTTGTTGAAAAATGAAGTATTCTTGTAGAGGGAGAGTTCCACAATATAGCTATACTATAAAACTATAGAAGGATCATTACAATAATGATTAACATGGAAAAAACAGCGTGAAAGAAATGTTGAAAAATATCGTTTTCGTCATCAGCATTTGATTGAAAATAATTTCCAACGTCGTCCAACGATATGTTAAAGATGCCTAATCTTGTCCAGGTAATAAAAGGATTGGCAATGCCTCTAATAAAAAACATAAAATGGTTTGTTTTTCAAACCAAGATACCAAATTACGAATTTAGAATGGCTTTTATGCTAAGAAATTCATTTGAATGGTACGTGATACTGAAATGCAAGGAAAAACGTCAAATTCTAGTTTCTCTATCACGTATATGTTAGACAGAGAAGGCATTGCATTTAATCCAGAAATTCTATACCAAGTTTTCACTCAAAATACATGAGGATCCATTAATAATAATGTTTTAGGAAAAGCCCCATTGTGTTTGTGAGTACGAGTATGTATATAATTATGTTCATATGAGAACAGCATTACTCAAAAACGAAAAGTAAGTTAAATATCAAACTGATGTTTAATTTCAGCAACTTCTCGATGCGATACGAATATTTTCAAGGAATCCCCCGCCCCCAACAAGAACTAGGCTTTACGTAGAAAAATCTGCGAGAATGTTGATATTTTCAAAAACGGCTCCATCGATTTTGATTAAAATATCGTACGTTTAAGGTATTTTCCTGGCGAGGCTTCAGTCCTGTTGTATGTGGTCGGCAGGCAGTTATGTTTGCAGGGAGGTTTTGTGACGTAGCACACGATGGATAGGGGCGGTACAGTCGCGTCTGCTTACAAACAGGTTACTGCAGTGGTTGTGTCACCCTCCCCCTCCCTACTTCCTCTACTGTCAACATACATGAAGTGCAAACGAATACATAAAGTATCTCTCAACGTAACGCATTTGTAACCCGGAGCCTATTCATGACAAATGAAATACATATCTTGGATTTTCTGGTAATGGTCTCTAAGTTCTCTTCATTCTGAATGACTTTTCCATGACTCGTAAACCGTAAGAGATAGAAGAAATCTTATTACAGAAATATGTAGATCTCGTTATAGCACACCTTTTATAACAGCTTCCAATTTGCCTTGAACTTTAAATACTTATATGTAGTTTTCTCAAATAGGAAGTCATTCGTCTTTTGATGTATTAGACATGCAAAGATAATGAAATTTTAAAACCATTAGATACCGATCAGCTCTTTAAAGATGTGAGCGTCATTTTAGCCTAGGTATTCTGCAATTCCCATTGCACCTATAAGGAAATGTGTAATTAAACCATTTCTAATTACACTTATCTCTGTTAACGTCAATTAGATAAAAGAATGAGCTTTTTTTAAAAGAAGAATTTGTTGAAGAATTGATAGAAAAATATTAGTATCAAAATGTAGAAATGTTAAACTTGAGAAGTTTAGTAGCGCAATTTTAGTTAAGCTTTCATCAGCGATTCATTGTATTTCACTATAATACTTACAAGTAATTAAACTCAATTATATATTTATCAATTTTTGACGTTACGTACCAGGAACCATTTTTCCACTAAAGCGTTAATCACAGATTAAGTAAATGCACCATAAGTGCACATTAAGTAAATGCCGGTTGGAGGAGTGGCATCTCTTCGCTTCTTAAACCGATGACAGTGGCGGATTCCTTCAAACAGAAAAGAGGTGGTACTAGTTTTATTATTTGAAATCGGAACTACACACATTAATTATCATCATCCGTACATGTGAGAAGAGGTTCAGACACTGGCGTAATACCTGTAACAGCAATATCCAGTGGTTATCTGAACTGCGAGATCCCAGTTTTGATTTTTCTATGTTCATTAGAGAAAAACAATTGTTCATAGACATATATGGAACAAAAATTTGCTGTAACAGTGTAACAGAAGTAGCAAATTCTCTCATACTAACATATATTACCTTGCACAGTTCACTGAACACATCTGTTTCAAATACATCTCTGCACTTATTTTTTCTCACTAGATCTGTTTTTAGATCGGAGTTCACATTGCTAGTTAGCTCTTACATTGACTACATCTACAGTAAACACATGGATTCACGATCCGCGTTTGCTCACCTCTGCAGATAAGAATGCAAGCGTGCAAATTCTACTTAAATGAAGAAATTCAAAAATGGTTTTGGATTTCAAGCAAGGGAACACAAAGTTAATTCTGTAATTCTTATTTAGAATTAGGAAATGAGAAATGGCCAAAGTTCTGCGAAATGAAATTGCGCTATAATTTAAACTTATGTTTTAGTTTTCCTGGAGTGAGGATTAATGATAATTCTGATTTGCTATTAAATGAAATTACATTTTATAGTAATCTATTACTCCAGCACAATGTAAAAATGTAGAACATAGAAAATTCAGTAGCCCTTACCTTTAAAGTTTAAGAGGTCACGAGTTTGAAACCCGGTAATATTCTGCAAGTTCTAATCTTTGAAATAAGTCAGTAATATTTTACAAATTCGGGATCACGATCTAGGTCCGTGAAACTCAGATTACCATGTGAACGATCGTGCCCTCTCTTTCAAACATTACTGCTAATTTATTTCACCCTATTTGGTATATCCTAGACATCTTAAAGTCTGCTCGACAACATTAGAGATTTGTATCGTAAAAGTCAGCTGAACTACTACAGACTGGAAGATTACTTTCATAAAACTGCATTAACCTCGAATGGAAGCTTAACAGAACGCTCAGGCACAGTATACAAGAATGGACTGCGGAAATAAGAAAATTATACCAACAGATAGGTAGCATAAGAGGGGGAAACTTCAACAAAGCAATAATTTAAAATATGCTGAAGATCTACTGCATGAAGAAGTAAATTAAAGTTTTGAAGTTCAGTACATTCCCACCAATCCGGTCAGCCCAATATCCGAAAATCCGCCTGATCCGAATAGGGTTAGGAAAAAATGTACCAAACTTGTTTTGACTTTTGAAACAGAAAAATAAAAACTTAGTATTAAACTAGTTTTTTTTTCAGTAAAAATGTAAATTTATTAGCACAGAAAACCACGAAATAAATGCTACATGAGTGAATCTGTTGGCTATCTTACACACAAAGCGGAAGGCCTAAACCTACTACCAACGTACATAACAAAGTTTGAATGTAATTTTCTTTACGTTAACGAGAAAACAAACCAACACTTAAGAAGTGAAGTCAGTGATCATCTTTTGAGTTTCCAACTTTCTTCAAGCTACTCGCGCTAGGTAAACGCTAACAATGCTTATAAAAAACATTATAGTAATTAGTTTTGGAGTCTCAGAATGTAGTTGCAAAATAAATTACAGCATACTGTACCAATTTCCTACTTTCAATCATTTTAATACCTAACATATAAACGCTTAAAGCCAATATTTTGTTGCGTTTGACGAAAATTCACCTAATCCTAAGTTTCGCTAATCAAACAGAGCTTGGTCCCAATTATTTCGGATTAATGGGACTCTACTGTACTGCAACAATTAGGTCGTGTCCTTAGCGCGGTGGTAGCGCTGCTGCCTACCAAGCAAAAGACCCGGGTCCCATTCCGAGTACCGACGTGGGGATTTTCTCCCATTGGTGTACTCAACCTCGTTAGGTCCCTGAGGGGCCCTGATTGACTGGTTGCAAAGAGCACATTTACTGGCTGGGAAGGACTGAGGAGCTGACCACGTCCCATCCTCCAGTTCTGCACCTTACTAATGACTCCTGCGATGAGTAGAAGTGGGAGACGCAGCGGTCGGTCGGCTGTAGGCCCAAGCCCGGAAAGAGCTATAGTTCCGTGGGTGTGCCTACCAGTCACTGTAACAATTATATATAATATATATTATATATACACGATAAGTTTGTGTTTTTGTAAACCTATTTTTTCTTGATAATTAATACCTACACCATAATTTGATTTCACTGTGTTACGACTCACTAAAAGCATCCCCCCTCTGAATTTGATTCTCGAATCAACCATTGTTAGGTGCCAACGGAAAATGCAAACAATTTTCACGGTGGGATACTAAGCAGAACTATCGCGAAATAAACCAAAAGATCTAGTTACATTGACAAGGTTTTCTCTACTCACTACCGCTTGCTTTTATATAGCTTTTGGAAACTAGTCTTACAAAGGCTTAAATCTTCCCCTGCGAGGTATCTAGTAGAGGAAGTATACAGTTTTCATTGGAAATACATGTTTAGGGGTCTCCTAAATAAAATGGCATTTTATAAAGATAAAGAATGTGTGTATGTGAGAGAGAGAAAGAATGTGTGTGTGAAAGAGAGAAAGAATGTGTGTGAGAGAGACAGAGAGAGAATGTGTGAGAGAGAGACAGAGAGAGAATGTGTGAGAGAGAGACAGAGAGAGAATGTGTGAGAGAGAGACAGAGAGAGAATGTGTGAGAGAGAGACAGAGAGAGAATGTGTGAGAGAGAGACAGAGAGAGAGAATGTGTGAGAGAGAGACAGAGAAAGAATGTGTGTGAGAGAGACAGAGAGAGAATGTGTGAGAGAGAGACAGAGAGAGAATGTGTGTGAGAGAGAGCAAGAATATGTGTATGTCAAAGAGAGAAAGAATGTGTGTGAGAGAGAAAGAGATGTGTGTATGTGTAAGAGAAGAAGAATGTGTGTGTAAGAGAAAAAGAATGTGTGTGAGAGAAATAATACGTGTGTGTGAGAGAGAAAGAATATGTGTGAGAGAGGGAGAAAAAATGTGTGTGAGAGAGAACAAGAATATGTGTGAGAGAGAGAAAGAATATGTGTGAGAGAGAAAGAATGTGTGTACGTGTGTGTGTGTGTGTGCGTACGTGCGTGTGTGTGCGTGCGTGTGGGCGCGTGTGGGCTCATGTGGGCAATGACTATAATTGATTGAAATAGTATACATGTCGCGCGCTCATTAACATTTTGTTAAAAGTGCTCGTTTTTATTCTGAAAGCCGCAGAATGTATTTTGGTGAAATCTCGAAATCGAATTAGACTGAGCTGTTAGGCAGTAGAAAAAGTAAAAAGTTCAGGAAAATCAATTCTATAGTGTAAGTAATTAAATCCTAGAAATAAAAATTCTTGCAGCATTGCCTCAAAGATGCGGTGTCCGAGAGCAATTAAAATA